>CAUYQG010227133.1:0-13080 GCA_963574415.1 Tarsius wallacei
TGTAGTTCCAGCTGCTTGGAAGGCTGAGGCGGAAGGATAGCCAGAGCCCAGCAGGTTGATGCTGGGGTGGCCATGAGTATGCCACTGCACTCCAGCCTGGGCGACAGAGTGAGACTCCACCTCAAAAAAAAAAAAAAAAAAGCAGTACCAAAGATGGCAGAGTGAGAATGAGAGCATGGAAAAATACTTGGTTCTTGTTGATATCTTTGAGCTATCAAGCCAGCCTATCTCTGGGATCCCAGTTATATATGGTAATAAGTTTTCTTATTGTTTAAGCTAAGGACCCCTAAAAGATATCACAGCTGTTAAATATATAGACATAGAAGCCAAAATAGCAAACTCTGTTGAATACTTATGGTATGTTGTATCCTGGGAAAGATAAAATAATTACAGAAGAGCAAACTCATGTTTTACTTTTATCTATCCAAAGATCTCTTTTGAGTTTATCATGGGAGGTTGACTAAGATGGTTTTGGTTTTCCACTCATCTGGTACTTTTCCTTGGCAAGAATGAGGGAGACACACCCCCTCATGGAAGCAAAATTAAAATTTCCTATTCAAAAGTTCTTTTTCTCACATACTATGTCAGGTGCTTGTGAGGGAGGAACTAAGGGTTAGAACTCACAGTCTAGAGAATAACCATAACACAAAGCTAGACACAGGCATGGCTACTGATTATGGCTGTACATGGAAGCATAGACTGCAGGGTGAGGACTTGGGAATTTGAAAGTTAGCTTTGTGAATGATTCAGAGAGGGAAGGAGGACATTCCAAACAAACGAAGAAACATAAAGTCAGAGAGAAGCAACACACAGCCTGATACCAAAGCATATGATAAAGCTGTAATCCTGCAAACAATGTGGAAATGGTTCCAGACAGCATAGTCATATCAATAGCACAAAGTGGAGAGCTGAAAGAGAATTGTCTGTAGGTGAATAGGTGAATTTAGTATTTAAAAAAAGAACTTCTAGCCGGGCTCGGTGGCTCAGCCTGTAATCCCGCGCCTTTGGGAGGCTGAGGTGAGTAGATTGCCTGAGCCCACGGGTTCAAGACCCGCCTGGGCAACTTGGTGAGACCTCATCTCTACAATAAATCAAAAATCAGCCGGGCGTGGTAGCGCGCGCCTGTAGTTCCAGCTACGGAAGGCTGAGGCGGAAGGATCGCCGGAGCCCAGCAGGTCGAGGCTGCGGTGGCTGGGAGCGGCCACTGCACTCCAGTCTGGGCGTCAGAGTGAGACTCCAACTCAAAAAAAAATAAAAAAATAAATAAATAAATAAAAAAAGAACTTCTGAATCAGTATAGAAACAATGAAGATTTTCTCTTTTCACTCTACATATATCTATATATGGAATTTTTCACAGCAAGCATATTTGTGTATTTTTTAAATGAAAATAGAAATCTTTTGTTGCCTTTTATGGCTATAAAAGTAATACATTTGCATTGAACATTTTAGAAAACAGGGAAGTAAGAAGACAACATAAACACCCTTTCAAACTTTATACATGTATTTATTTTCAACAAAAGAGGTTGGAAGCGATGGCATATAAACACTGAGGTGAAGTCATAAAAAGAATATGGCTTCTATCTGGTGCTCTCTCTGTCCCTCTCTCAGGACGCTTGCTCCTGGAACCCAGTTACATGCTGTGAGGACACCTGGGCCATGAAGAGAGGCCACATGGGGCTAATAACCCCCAGCTTACCCCCCAGCAGACAGCCAACATCACTGAGAGATGTCTCCAGTTTCTAGCCTTCCAGGGCCCAGATATCGTGGGACAGACATCAACCGTTCCTGTGGTGCCCTGTCTGAACTCCTGACTCACAGAAACTGACAGATAATCAGTAATTATTGTCGTTTTAAGCAACTAAGTTTGGGGGTCATTTGTTGTGCAGCAGGAGATAACAAATACATCGATATATTACAGACTTCTCAGTGTTAATGCATCTAAAGGTACATCATCATTAAATAGTGTGGCCAACCGATCTTAGGCAATCTGGCCAGGTATGTGCCTTAAGTTCTTTATGGTAGAGAATGGTAGCTACAGAAAAGTGAGAGGCTACTCCCCTTATAAATGAAAACAAGGCCAAATTCACACACACACACACACACACACACACACACACATACCAGTAATCGCAAAAACAGTCATGCCATCTATTTCAAGAGCTGGAGCTAGGGAAAGCCCAACTGTAGGTCCTTTTACCATCTTGAGAGAAGTTTCACCCAACCAATGCAGAATACCCTAGAATTCAGTCAGCCCGGGTACCAGGAAGCCAGAATCCAGACCCAGTTGGAGCGCTGCTCCAAGTTCAACCTGAATCTACGCTAGCCACTGCCTTTTGGGATCTGGCCTCAGGTGTCATCCCTAAGGGTATGGGCCATAGGCCTTGCTAAATTCTTATTTTCTATTTCAGGCAAAGATGGGAATATTTCAGATAGTTAATTAGACCCATGATCTTAAATACTGCTGATCTCACCAGTGGAACTTATTCCTAACAGTAATTCTGGTTATTAGCAAAGCCTCTGGGTTGAGGAAGAGGACCCCTGACAGTGGTCACAGTAGGTGGGAGTTTCCTGATTACAGTGTTAGCTGACCACTCCTGCAGGGCTAAATTCCTGAGTCAGTGTAACTTAAATGAACACTGTCTATAGTGAAATATTTTAAAGCAAACATAAATATCCTTGCAAACAGCTACATGGTATTCCACTGTATGGCTATACCAGACTTTACTGAACCATCTTCATTTGGTAGATATTATGTCATGGTCAGTTTTTACAGTATTATAAACAATTTAGGCATGGACACCTTTGTACAGACACTTTTGTGGACTTGTCTGTTTCTTGAGATAAATTCCTCTGAGTGGAATTGCTGGGTTAAATGATAAGCTTAATGCTCAGTTTCTTAAAAAAAAAAAAGAAAAAGAAATATAACAACATATGAAAAAATTGAGTGATGGCTTCTGAAGCAACTTTACCAAAAATAAAGACAAGGGAAAACAAATGAAAACTCCAAACAGAAAAAACAAAAGGAGTCCAAGGGGTTTCTGACCCCCAATTCTTAAACTAAAGATTGAGTCCAGATTGTTCCCTTCCCTTCCCTGGTTCCACTACGACTGCCTCTGACCGTCCCCCAACCCCATCCAGGTCATCCATGTTCCTGGGAGGACCAGGTATAGAGTCCTATGGCTAATAAGCAGTGTCGCTTAGAATCAGGGGTTTCCCTTTGGAGTACCACAGTTCTGTTATTTCCTCCTCTTTTGCCCTCAAGGGGAAACGTAGGAATTAAAATCTTCTGCTTTTCTCCAACCTCTAGTGAAGGGGCCCACAGGGTTCCTTGAGGGTGAATCAGCACAAGAGGTGACTAAACACTAGACTCTCAGGACTGAACTCCCAGCCAAAGAGGGATGAGCCTCCTTTCAGTCAGGACTCCTGGGAAGACAGTTTAGGTTCAGACAAAACAATCCAATTCCAATTTTTCAATGGAGGGAAAAGATCACACTCTTAAGTCAGCAATTAAATCTTCTTTACATCACTGAGACCAATTTGCATAAATTTTTACCCACTTTTAAACAAAGGAAGAACGAACTTTGAGCTGCTAAAAAACACACAGGATTTGAAAAGCAAGTCGTCTCAGGTTACCTCCAGGCAGGATCTGGTATAAAGAGATAAGAGTCAAATCCTTTAGCCCTGACTGAGTTCCTAGGGGGGAAATGCTTGTTTTATTCACTGTCCTATTTTAAACTGCTAGCCAGCACTCCACTGGTTGAATTTATTTCCACGGAGAAAAGGAGAGAGAGAGAAGAATGTTGGCAATGCCAAATGATTCCTAGACAGGATGAACCAGGACAGATGGACCAGGGCAGGGACCAGAACATTTTCTTATCACCTCTGCAGTCTCGGTTTCTGGCGCAGGTGTGATTGGCACTTGGTAATCAACAGACATTTAATCACTGAATAAATAAATGTTTGATAAGCCTCCATCACACTGCTTATCCTACAGCAATTACCTACCTACCCCAGGTCTTCCTCCCTACTGGACTATAAACTACCTGACAGAATTTGTGCTGGTCGTCTTTTCTATGTCTCCTAGCAGGTGCTCCCAAAAACTTTCCCTGATGAATAAGTAGGTAACACAAAAAGAATGCCCATCATTGGTGATCCAGTTCCCAGTGGAGAGCAGGCAGCCTTTCATCAAAAGGATACATAAATTGCAAAAATCCCCCCAACACACAAACTCAGCTCCCTAAGGTCTATGTCATCTCCAAAACCCAGGAGTGGCCATAAGAAGCCTCCTGACTTATTGGACAAGTCCAGGCCCAGATGAACAAATGAACGGATGCCTAAATGCATACATACTTTATAGCAATCACGAGGGGGAAAAAGTAATTCTATCCAAAAGGATAACTCGTTTAAGAGCTTATATTGATACTGAACAGGTTTGTTCTGCCCTTATGCAGTAAGTCAATCACTGTGACAATGGGGTTTCGCACAAAAGGAACGATTTATCACTAGGCAGCCCAGCTAGGAGGCAGGAGAACAGCTCTCAACCCACCTCCCCGAAGATAAAGCTTAGAGATATTTATGGGTTGGAGAACCCGGGTGGTCTAAGGTGTAGGGAAAGGTGATTGGCAGTGGGGAAAAATGAAGTAATCAGCGATACATGCATGCATAGTCAGAGTTCGTGGCATTTCATAGAACACATGTTCAGAAAATGGTGGCATCAGCATGATCTGAGGGTGGAATTCTGGGCCCCCTGACGTAGACTTCCTCTTGGGGGTTTTCCCAGGCCCAGTTGAAACTGATGGCCTCAATCAGTTTGAACTGGACAGGAGCTGCCCTGAGTTCTCAAAAAAACAACTTAAGCAAACATTACTATGGTGACTTATAAATGCTATCTATAAGATAGCCAGTAAAGATTAAGTTACAGAATTCAGCAATGTGACCTTCAGCTTCGCGGGAAAAAAATAACTAAAAGCAAACAACTATAAGTAAGCAGGGTGAGCTAAATTTGGTACACCTAATCAGATGAACCCTTTGGTTTCAATGCAGGCCCTGAATCATGAAAGTAATTCACTTGAATGCAGTCCTGTTGAAAAATCAGACTTTTGACTGGTTTTTGGATAGATAGAAAATTAACTTCAAATCATAAACTCTTTTAGGCCAAGGACTTAAATTCATAGTTGTGTAAAGTGGTGCTTTAATCAATCAAAGTACTTATATTCCCCTAGTGAGCTGTAACTGTCTGCTAGCTAATGCCGGTCAGAAGTCACATAATTTATTTATGTATTCATGCTGTAGGAAAGAAAGGTAGGAAATAGATACTTTTATTAAACGTGAATTAAATCAGGGATCCCCTACCCCTAGGCCCGTCACAGGAGACTATGACATCAGGTGACCTTGTTAGTACTTAGTCCTGGAATTAAATGTTCCCACGCAATCCTAGATAGAGATGGAAAAGGCGTTGCAGAGGCCTGTCCACCCCAGCTGAAGACCCACTGAAAGGCAGGAGTAAAGGCCTCTCAGCAGCAGTTAAGTCCTCCAGAGGCGGGGGAGCTGGGCCCAGTGCATTCTGTTCCTGCTCTCAAGCTCATCAATCTGGCAGCATGAGATGGGGAGAGAGGCCAGGAGTTTGGCCCCCAAAGAAGTGCATCATAGAAACAAGGCCAGGGAGCAGGGGTAGAAAAGAATTGAGGGAGGAAGAAGGAGAAGGCGAATTGACTGGCACAAGCTGTACTGTGCTTAAGCTGTACTGGAGAAAGACACACTAGGGCAAGGCAGCAGTGAGAGACAGTCAGGGACTCAGATGAGCTCACACAGAGCTGTCTGTGTGACATGTTCGTTTCAGACCCAGCCCTTGGGTTCATGGTTTCTGTCTGAACCTTATGGCTGGAGGCAGAAGCTAAATGTAGCTGCTTTCACAAGGGACTCCACAAAGACAGCAGCTTGGACCTGTCGCTCAGATGCCCTAATGACAAGCATACGTGGCTTGTGTTCATCAGGAACCAACGGGGAAGCCAGTACTGCTTTGGCAACAGGCCTGGACACAAAGGCCTTGGCCGAGAGGTCAGTGCTATTCCAGACACGTGTGCGGACCAGGCAGTGGTGAGGCAGCATCATTAAGTGGCTTGGAGGTGCAGACAGCAGCTCTGGACAGGCACCTTGGTGGTGACCTCATTCTGGAGCTACTCCATGCTCCGCCCCCCAGAAATACTCAGGTGAAACCGTGATATTTTGCAGGAAACAGGTTCTGAATTATCCACGTAGGGACAAAAGCCAACAAAATGTAAGATGTAACTATGAAGGTAACCCCATTAGGCTAGTAAGCCCTGGGAAAATGTTAGATTCAACTTTAACACTGATTTATCCATCAACGACTGTATTTTATCTTTGCTCGCGCGTCAAGTCTACAATGACAGATTTCTGTTTCATTTTAGTTTTTGTTTGCTTTTTTAAAACAAACTTTCAGAAAGAAAACGAACACATGAAAATTTCTCAGAAACCAGCTGTGTGACCTCAGACAATAACATTCAAAGCATCCTTTTCCTCTCCTTTAAAAGGATGGACATGAAACTCCATGCTTTTTAAAATACCTTTCAGCTCAAGAATATAATATTTATTTCTAGGATGCATAAAATGTGTAAATATAGATATATAAATATATATATAATTTATATTATAATTATTTAATTAAAAAGTGGTTTAAATGGTAAGAGAATCCCACTAACTCTGGATCACGCTAAGAGAGTTAATTGCCAGGAAAGAAGTAAGGAAGAGAAAATTGTGAGAAGCCATAAACAGAAGTTCACAAGCTGAAATACAGCCAAGACTCAAAGAAAGAAAAGGGAGGCAGCCTTGCCTTCCCTCAACCCCGACCCACTTTTCCTCCCCCATCTCTTTCTAATGGGCCATAAGGACTCAAGCACATCTAACCCGTTCTCATGGGTCATCTAACTCATACCAGGACTCCTGTTTTCTCACAACTCCAGTTTGTAGGTGGCCCACCCTGACCATCTAGGCCTTGAGGCTGCTTCACAAATATTAAGGCAACTCCCATACCCAATACCCCCTCACTACCCTCCAAACTTCAGTGAGAGAAATATGATTGGAGCAGCTCACCTTTGAACATTGCATTGGTCAACAGCAGCCTGTGATTGGCTGTCATCTGGAGTGAGTAACAACCCTTGGCCCAATCAGCTACAGGTGGAGAGTAAGATCATGTCATGTAAAACATGGCCACTTAATTGTTTATGGGGCAGATTCTGTTAGGAGAGGTTAGCATTAGACTGTATAGACCTGTGTTACCTAACAAGGTAGCCATTAGCCACACGCAGAATTTAAACACAAAGCAATTAAAATACAGTAAATAAAAAATTCAGTTCCTCATTCACACTAGTCACCATGGGGGCCCTTAGTAGTCACCTGTGTCTAGTGGCTAGTACACTGAACGGTACAGACATAGAACATTCCCATCATTGGAGAAGATTCTCTTGGACAGCACTGGTCTCTAGACAATAGATATGTTTAGTCAAGTTATTAAATGCAGAAGATGATGGGAACAGATAATTATTTTATTATCTTGTTGTCTATCTTAATATCACAACTTAGGTTTTTAGAGTCTTTAGAGAAGTATAACAGGCAAAGCAGATCCAGTTTTCTCATGTGCTAGAAGACACTTGTTGAAGATCATAAGGCAGCCATAGGGACATCCTACCAGCTATCACTCTCTCAAATAAGCAGAGGCTGTTTCCTGGGTTGTAGCCTGGTCAATGATTCTGGATTAGCAAGCTCTACAAATATACAAGAGGGAAAGTTGGAATATAATTTTTTTGGCCGGTCTCAGTGGCTTAGCCTGTAATCCCAGCACTGTGGGAGGCTGAGGCAAGTGGATTGTCTGAGTCTGCAGGTTCGAGACCAGCCTGGGCAACTTGGCGAGACCTCATCTCTACAATAAATCAAAAAACTAGCCGGGCATGGTAGCACACACCTGCAGTTCCGGCTACTTGGAAGGCTGAGGCGGAAGGATCGCCAGAGCCCAGCAGGTCAACACTGGGGTGGCCTTGAGCATGCCACTGCACTCCAGCCCGGATGACAGAGTGAGACTCCAACTCAAATATATATATAATTTTTAAAATTAATTTCTCTCTTTCACAGAAACCACAGATGGAGTTACAGCTGTGAGATTGGGTACCTGTCAAAACAGGTGTCTCATTATCTGCTCCATCCAAGTCGACCCTTAAAGAGTAGTCTTGAAGCACAATGGTATGTGCTCTGGAGGCACAGTATTCCATGCTACCAGAATAACAAAAGCAATCAGTTAGGTCAGGGGCCTGTTGCCTTATTGTCTTTGCTCTTGTTTTCTGGCCAAAACATGACTGGTATTATTCTCTGAGTACCCAGGGTGGTAGGGGTGGTGGTGATATTCCTCACTAGCTGGTTCCCGTGGTGTGATTTTGCTCTGTTACCTGCTTCTTTATCCTCTGGCCTTCCCTGGCTCCTGCCTGTTACCAATCTCATGTCTTTCCCAGGAAACTCTAAGGGTCTGCCCTAGAAGAATGCTGCCCTAGAAGATTGCCTAGAAGAATGCCTAGAAGATTGCCAAGAAGATTGCCTAGAAGAATGCCTGCCCTAGAAGAATGCTGAAGATTGATGGATACAGTTTGGGGAAGCTTACAAATCAGAGCCATGGCTGCAGTACACTTCTATTTCTGTTGTTTAAACAGTTTAGGGTTTGGTTTGGCCTGTTAGCTGTCCCTCCCTCTTCTTCTGCCAAAAGAAACCCTCTTTTCTTTCTATTATTTCCCCTGCAAAACATAGCCTTACCTCCCTACCATGCAGCCTAAATTGTAAAAGAAATTATTCCACTTTTTTGAACACAATTTAATTTGGGGTGGTCATTTTACCCTAGAAGGGCCAGTGTCATTTTTGTGTAACTGATAGAGATCTACACAGAGAGAAGATATTTTGCCCTCAGAGAGCAGAACTCAAAGTCACATGAGGCCAGACCTGCTAGGAGCTGTCAGTGCTGTCACTACCGGCCATGTAGGAAGAAGCTGACAGATATGCATCAAATCAGAGGGCAACAGAGAAAGAGAGAGGGAGGAAGAGAGAGGAGGAAGATGAGGAAGAGGAAGTGATGGAGGAGAAGGTAGTGAGAAGAGAGAAGCACTAAAGTGACTTCATCCAAAGCCACCACCACCAACAACTGGGGAGAGGAGAACCTATTCAGCAAATGATGCTGGGAAAACTGGCTGACCCCATGCAGATTAAAACAAGACCCCTACCTATCCCCATACACAAAAATCAGCTCTAAATGGATCAAAGACCTAAATGTAAAATCTCAAACTATAAGAACCTTAGAAAGTGCAGGAGACACCTTGATGGAAATTGGGACTGGCAACCAATTCCTGATGAAAGCCCCAAGTGCCCATGCCATAAGAGGTAAGAGAGACAAGTGGGACCTCATCAAACTGAAAAGCTTCTGCAAAGCCAAAGAAACCATCAAGAGAGCGGGGAGACAGCCCACAGACTGGGAAAAATATTTGCCGACTGTATGTCTGACAAAGGCCTAACATCTAGGATCTACAAGGAACTAAATGTGCTGAAAAGAAAAAAACAAACAGCCCCATTACAAAGTGGGCAAAAGATATGAACAGACACTTCTCAAAGAAGACATACAAGCAGCCAACAGATACATGAAAAAATGCTCAGCCTCACTAGTCATCAAAGAAATGCAAATTAAAACCATACTGAGATACCTAACTCCAGTCAGGATGACCATCATCAATAACTCAAAAAATAACAGATGCTGGAGAGGATGTGGCAAAAAGGGAACACTTTTACACTGTTGGTGGGAGTGTAAACTAGTACAGTCTCTGTGGAAAACAGTATGGCAATTCCTAAAAGATCTAAAAATCAACCTTCCATATGACCCCACAATCCCCCTACTTGGAATATACCCGGAAGAACTCAAATCACTCTATAAAAAAGATACCTGCGCACGTATGTTTATCGCAGCATTGTTCACAATAGCAAGAACGTGGACCCAACAGTGCTGCCCATCAAAGGAGGACTGGATCAAAAAAATGTGGTACATATACACAATGGAATATTATGCAGCCATAAAGAACAAAATCATGAACTTTGCAGCAACCTGGATGAACTTAGGGTCTATAACACTGAGTGATCTTTCACAGAAGCAAAGAACTGAGTATCACATGTTCTCACTTATAAGTGGACCTTGAACAATTATCGTAATACTATAAGAAAAGGATTGGCAGTAGTAGGACACTGCTGGGGGCGGGGGGCAGGGTAGCGGGATTTGCAGTAGTGGGAATCTGCCTGGGGAAGGGGGGACACACCCCATCAACAAGGGTACCTGCATAATGAACATTTGTATACCTAACTCTGAATTGTACCGCACATCTTCAAAATTTAAAAAAGTGATTTCATCTGTGCTCCTGGATTCACCTGAGCTGGAAGTGCCACCCTAGGATTTCCAGATTACATAAACCAAGGCATTTCCTTTTGCTTGAAGGAGTCTGTGTTGTTAGGTTTCACTTGCAGCCACTTTTTTCTACATTCTGAAGCCAACTAATGATGGGGGAGAACATTCACCAATAATTTATACTCACTTATAAATTACTCACAGCTTAATGTTTCATGCACTTACTCCAAGGTTAATTCAGGTTTTTGAGAGGACTCGGAAGATTTGATACTCTCTTGCTGTGATACTCTGTGCTATTTTGAAAACGGTATCTCTTTCTTTGTTTTTCATTTCTCTCTCTTTGTTTCTGTTTCTCTTCATTTTATTTCTCTTTCTATTAATAGTTTAATTTTTAGAGCATTTTAGTTTTACAGAAAAGAATGGAAACTACAGAGTTTCTCTATACTCTGTCTCCTTCTCTACCGCCAATTTCCCTATTATTAACATCTTGCATTAGTATGGTACATTTATTATAATTAATGAACCAATACTGATGGATTTTTATTACCCAAAGTCCATAGTTTATATTGGAGTTCACTCTCTGTGTTGCATAGTCTATGGGTTTTGACAAACTCATACTTGTCATACTTTCGCCATTATAGTATCATACAGAACAGTTGTACTGCCCTAAAAATCCCTCGTTCTCCACCTGTTCATCTCTTCCGTCATCGATAGTTTTACCTTTTCCAGAGTGTCATGTAGTTGGAATCATGCAGTAATGTGGCCTTCTCAGACTGGCTTCTTTTACTAGTAACATGTACTTACGTTTCCTCTCTGTCTTTTCATAACTCAATCGCTCATTTCTTTTTACTGCTGAATAAGATTCTATTGCCCAGATGTACCACAGTTTATCTGTTCACCCACGGAAGGCCATCTTCATTGCTTCCAATATGGGGCAATTATGAATAAAGCTTCTACAGATTGGATGGCCTCTTTCTGTTGTGCCCTGCCTGTCCTATGTTGAAAACTGCTTTCCATTTTTCAAGAAGCATGCAGATGTCACCTACCTGATAAAGCCTTCCTGACTCTTCCAAATGTGTTCATCACACCTCACTGTCCTCCTACCACACTTCTTACATGCTCCATTATAGCAATACCACATTATTGTGTGGTTTCTTTGTGTCTATTCCTTACCAGAGTGAACTCTTTCAGAATGTCTGACTCTCTAGTGAGTTAACCTTTCTTTGCCTCAATTTTGTCTGTAAAATGAAGATGAGAGGGATATTGTGAGAGTTAAACAAGTAAGTGTACACACACACAAGTTAACATATATACAAAGGGGAGACCCTCCAACCCCCAGAATTTATTTATAAAAAATTTAGAAATAGATGTATTGAATCCTACATGTTTAAACTTCAGTCACCTTCATTTGATGCAATATTACTATCGAGACACTTTTTCCACTGCTCAGAACAGTTTTTGAACTCGTCCACTATGATGCCTTTCAGTGCGTCTGCCGTTTTTGTTTTATTTCTTCCGCATGGGCAAAATGTTTCCCTTTGAAGACTTTTTCACCTGGGGCAACAAAAAAAAGTCAGTCACTTGGGGTGAGACCAGGTGAATAGGAAGGGTGGGGCACTGAGGTCATGCTCATTGGTTTAAAACTGCTGCTGAACACTCAGTGTGGTGTGGGCAGATTGTTTGTGTAAGTCACCCATCGTGAGATAGGCAAAGGTGTTGAAAGGACCTCCAAAAAAATTTCACTGAAGCTGAATGTAACCTCTTACAACAACTCTAGCTGGTACTCCGATGCCGATGGGTTCCTAGAACACTTACCTAGCAGAAGACTGTACTAAGGGGCCTACCCTCCAAAAATGAATTTCAGGTACTTTATTTTTAGGGGGGGTCCCCCCCTTATACAAAAAATGGCAGAAGCACTGAAAGGCATTACTTTTAGTTTGCCGAAATCAGAAGTGTCCGGACCCTAATGGTCACCACTTTGAGCCCCTCTTCTAATTGCAAAAGTCAAATGTGACGTGTATTCATCTTTTGTTATTGGTATACATTGAGTATTACAATTTTGATACAGTTTTTTCCTTTCTTAAAATGTGTAGGCTGGGCTCGGTGGCTCATTCTGTAATCACAGCACTTTGGGAGGCCAAGGTGAGTGGATTGTCTTTGCCTGAGTGTTCGAGACTAGCCCGGGCAACTTGACGAGACCGCGTCTCTACAATAAATTAAAAATTATCCGGGCATTATAGCATGTGCCTATAGTTCCAGCTACTTGGACGGCTAAGGCGGAAGAATTGCCAGAGCCCAGCAGGTCGATGCTGGGGTGGTTGAGTGTCCCACTAACTTCTAGCCTAGACGACAGAATGAGACTCCAACTAAAAAAAAAAGTGTATACATTTTTGGGGCACCCTCTGTGTATTTAAAATAGCACATGGAACACAGCATATACTATATAAATATTAGCTAGTGGTCTTTTTCATTATTTTATTTTATTTTTTTTTTAGTTAGAGTCTCACTCTGTCACCCAGACTGGAGTGCAGTGGCCGCTCCCGGCCACCGCAGCCTCGACCTGCTGGGCTCCAGCGATCCTTCCGCCTCAGCCTTCCAAGTAGCTGGAACTACAGGTGTGCGCTAACACACCCGGCTGAT
>CAUYQG010227140.1:0-46754 GCA_963574415.1 Tarsius wallacei
AGGGTAATTGTTCATGGGCTATGGTTAATAACCAATTCCCTAATCACACAGGACACTATAACAAATCAGGGCTAGATATGAAAATTTTTTGTTTTTAAATCAAACCATGGTATCCTAATTGTACTGAAAAAGTTGCTACCAAATCACATTTTTGTATTTTAAATCCACATTTCTTATTTGGAAAAATGTTAGTACTTAAACTAACATAAAAACATTTAACATACAATCAAATTTTACTTTATTTTTTCTGCCACCACTCTCCTATAGTCAAATTATAAATGCTCATATTTAGAAAAAATATGAATTTCTTAACTCTAAATCATCATTAGTGAAAATAAATATTTCATTTACAGGTTTGAAATTAAAAGGCAAAAATAAGATTTTGTAATGTGAATTCTGCAAGCTTCTAGAAAGTACACGGTCGAGAACACAGGTAAGTATACAAATAAAAGAGGAGCTCTCAGTGTTCACATGGAGACAGTGGAATGTTTTGCTTCTTAGCCAAAGCTCTATGGGAGAATCCACAACTAGCTGTTTAAAAAAATTAATTTGTATCTAATTGATGACTGTTTTGTTTTGTATTTGTGGGCCATGAAGCTCACGTATCTTTAAGAAATGTCCATAAGACTGAGAAAAGTCTCTAAAATATTTCAGTAGGTCCATACTGGTAAGCAAAAACTGAGTCATGTAAGTAGGCATATTCTGTAAGCCAGAGTATACAGTGAGTAAACCCTTGTTTTAAAAAGTGAACAAAAATTTAAGCTGCCCCTTACCCCAAGATGACAAAAGGAGGAATTGAAAGTAGTTATGCAGTTATATTTTGGGGATTGTGACTTAAATTCCAACTGAACATAGCAACTATTCATCCAGCAATGTCTAGAGTAAGTAAACAAACCAAACAAACAAATAGTAAGGACAGCAAATTGTTTAGTGATATGGAGGTGACCAATAGGAAAATCAGGGATAAAAAAAGATGTCACTTGGGAATACAAGGAAGTATTTCAAATAGTAAAGCAGGTCTATTGCCTTCATCATAAAGCCTGATGTGTTATTTGACTTTTTAAAAATTAAGCCTTTCAGTGAAAAGTAGTCTGTAAAACAATTATAAGCCTACCTTTCTTTGGTATGGCATAGTGCTTCTTGGATAGAAACCTGTACAGTATGTTACTGAATATTGTAGGCAACTGTAATACAAAGGTAGGTATTTGTGTATCTAAACATAGAATAGGTACAGTAAAAATATGGTATTATAATCTTATGGGAGCACCGTTGTATACATGGCCCTTTGTTGACTGAAATATTATGTAGCACATGACTGTATGAAGGGGGACCCAAAAAAACTTGGAATTTATTTATTAAAAAATTATGGTAAGTGGATTGCCTGAGCCCACGGGTTCGAGACCTACCCAGGCAACTTGGCGAGACCTCGTCTCTACAATAAATCAAAAATTAGCCGGGTGTGGTAGCGTGTGCCTGTAGTTCTGGCTACTTGGAAGGCTGAGGCGGAAGGATCGCTGGAGCCCAGCAGGTCGAGGCTGCGGTGGCCAGGAGCATGCCACTGCACTCCAGTGTAGGCGACAGAGTGGGACTCTGACTCAAAAAAAAAAAAAATTATGTACTTATTGTTACATCTTTAAACTTCAGTCAACTTCAAAGTACTCTCCATTTGATGCAATACACCTATCCAGGTGCTTTTTCCATTGCTCAAAACAGTTTTTGAATTCATCAATTTTAATGCCTTTTAGTGCTTCTGCCATTTTTTGTTTTGCCTCTTCCACATGGGCAAAATGTTTCCCTTTGAGAATGTTTTTCATCAGGGGAAACAAACAAAATATCACACAGGGCAAGATTGGGTGAATAGGGAGGGTGGGGCACAGGGGCCATGCCATTTTTTTGGTCAACAACTAAAACAGCTGAACACTCTGTATGGTGTGGGTAGGTGCACTCGTAAATCAGCCATCATGAAATGGGCAAACACGTTCAATCTCCAAAAAGAAATTCACTGAAACCGAACGCAGCCTCTTACAACAACACTAACGGGTTCACTGATGTGATGGGTTCCTAGAACACTTATCTAGTGGCGGAAGCGTGTACTACAAGGGGCCCACCCACCAAAAGATAATTCGAGTTTTTTGGAAGTCCCCTCTTGTATTATATAAGTGTTTATTAAATACATATGTTTCTAATGGCACTTTATCTTTTTCTTTTGTGTGTGCAATAGAATCTCACTCTATTGCTAGACTGGAGTGCAGAGGCACGCTCATGTCCATCACAGCCTCAGCCTGCTGGGCTCAAGCAATCCTTCCACCTCAGACTTCCATGTAGCTGGAACCGCAGGCGTGCACCACCACGACTGGCTAATTTTTTATTTATTGTATAGACGAGGTCTCACCAAGTTGCCCAGCTGGTCTTGAGCCCCCGAACTCAGGCAATCCTCTCGCCTCTACCTCCCAAAGAGCTGAGATTACAGGCATAAGCCACCACATTCTTACTAGTTTCTTGTACCTTCAGAGTAGAGAGGTCAGAGACAAATTTCAGACCTGAGTCTGCTTCATGGCTCTTATTCTGCATGTCAAAAAATGTCTAGTATCCTAAATTGAGGCATCTCATCCCACATTAATTCTGGACAATCTCAACAATTCTATGGTATCAGCTGACATCTGAGAACTTCTAAGTCTGATTTTTTCATACCAATCTTTCTTTGAAGGTCCAGACCCTTAAAATCCAATGGTGTATTAGACCCTTTCACTTATATGTATTATGAACATCTTTAACTCGACACCATCAAAAATTCATCACTTTCCCCTCATGACCAATTTTTCTTCCAGTATTATCCATCTCATAAAATGGCAGTACATTTATCTAATCATCCAATCCAAAAACCTATTTATCCCTGGCTACATTTATTTTACTTTCAAAAACACTTATGTAGTACTTAGTGTGTGATAGGCAGTACTCTAGTACTTTTTCTTTTTCATGTTCATCAATCTATTTAGTTATCAGGTCTAATTAAATCTTTAATCTTTAACATAGTTTCATTCTGTTCACTCTACATTTCTATAGTCATTGAGTTACTTTCACCAATTTATGGTTTGGGGTCTTTCTTTGACAGACATAAGTGTCTTGTCTCTCTTGCTTTCAGTTTTGCCCCCTTTCAATTCACACACTGCTTCTACAATATTCTAGAAGGCTAATATTTCTAGAAGGCTAGTAAGATTACATGACTACCCTGCTTAAGTGCAGACACAGGCTGCCTAATCTGTAGCCTAACATGCCTGCCCAAATACTACACAACTCCACAGTTCACTGGGTGACTCGAATGGCTTATAGGAATGCCAGCATATTGATTTCCTCAGCTACTGGGATGGCTGTGGAGACTGACATCCTTAACCTAGTCTCTTCTGCAAGCAGTGTGCATACAATTTTCCTTATGTGCCATAACATTAAAAAGATGGAAAAGTACACTGCCCTATAAACTGTAAATTCCTTGGCATATTTGTTGCTCTCTACTTTTCCTCTCTGCCCCAACTCCACCATGCCCACCTTCATTTACTTGAAGTTTTTTTTTAACGGTTTTCTGATTGCTCCATCACATGCTGTATCTATTCCTTGCTACATAACTCCTAATAATCCAGAGACAGTTCTGCTATTGCCTACTCAGGGAAGCTATCTCTAACTCCCCACCTCCAAAGTTCCTCCTACCTGTGAAGTTTATTTTCCCCAATGCAATGTCTTCCCTATTATACTATAAGGTAAATAATGCCTTTTTTTATCGGATTTATTTCCATTTTTACGAAATAGAACCCGGCACATAATTGGCACTCAATAAATGTTTGCTTGAATGTGCGAAGTTCTGAATGTGTTTCTTAATAGAAATTCACCTACCACTTCCCTGTGTTTTGCAAAATTGTGAGGATTATGTAAAATGTTTTTTTAAAGTGCTAAGCCTTTACAGTACAAATATACGACATCATTATCATTAGTACAGGGAATTTTTACGAAAACTCTGCAAAATTGTTCAGGTAAAACGGCCGCAGGATTCAGGAAATGTATATATAGCATTAGCCATAAGAACCCGCCAGCAGATGGACCCCGGGGAAGCCTTCCCGCTGATCTGAGTCCCGGTTTGACTTTGTTCAGTTCTCTACATCTCTGAAACGTCCGGAGGCGCCGACACGGAATACGGAATCCGGATCCTGGGGGATCTACGTAAAAAAGAGGAACCCAAGGAAAAGGGGGCAGCACTCCCACCTCCAAGTACTGTGACCTCTGCGAAGGTATAGAGTATCTTGCATGGGTAGAGGGAGCCAGTAATCTGCCTACGCCCACTCGGAGTCGGAGGCACTATGATGCGAACACTTTGCAGGGGGAAAGGGAGCACAGTTCTTAGGCCACACAACACACACGTATCGGAAGCACGTCAATGATCGAACGAACTCGCTTCGGCCGGCTCCACTGCAGGCTCTTCTAGGACACTGGGAGGACCCATCATCTCGGTGGTTAATTTGCGCCCACCGTGTGGCCCGCCTTCGCAAGCTTAGAAGTCTTATAAAGGCTCAAGCAGAAATGGTCGATCAGGGCTTGTAACCTCTTGTGCCCAGTAGCACTCAGTCTGGGCTGACTTCTCTCTCTCCCACTGTAGACCCCTAACCTCTCTCACCGATCCTGCCCTGCCCTACGTTTCCTAGGACCCCCAGTCCTCCGCGGTCTCAGGCATGAGGGTCTTTCCCTGCAGCCTCCAGGGAAATTATTTTCTCAGTTAGGCCCCAACCAGCAGCTTCGAACCCAACCAGGTCCATGGGATGGATGATGGCAGGGGCGGTGGGCAGGGGTTGGGGGGGGGGGCGGCGCCTGTTCCTTCCCCTTCCTGGTTATGTCTCTCAGAAGATAAAGGGCTTTCAGAGCAAAGAAGGCCTGTCCAGCTACCTTCACTTTGCCCTGGCAGCAATGCCCCAAGGGTCAGAAGCAATAATCAGCCCCCACCTGAGGAAAGCGCATTCAGAGAGACAGATGTTAGCTTGCTCTCCTTTGTTTTAAATGTTTAAATAAATCAGGTCCCTCTGCATAACACAACTACGATTAAGAATGGGGATTATAGATCCCTGACTACCTGTCCTTCCATAGTGAATTAGCAGAAGGCGGTGGTGGTGATGGGAGGCCACCGCCACTCCCATCCCCACAGTAAATGATCTTGAGGCAACTGTTGAATATGGCGGCAGGGGTAGATTATGAAACTATTTTGCACAATGCCCCTCCCCCCCATTCATCCCAGCTACCTGCTTAAAATAACTCATACTCTGCCTTATCCCTGCAAACTTCTGATCCAGTACCCTATCTTCTCATTTTCTCCTACAACATAAGGTCAAATACCCTACTGCATTGGTCCCCATACTACTGAAACACTCCTGTGCTTCCAGGATGTCATCCATCTTGCTTGGTAAATCATTCATTCAATAGATTCATCTCAGGTAACTAGCCATGTTAATAAGTGAATTTGTTTTAATTTTGGGGGTAGAATTTTGTTTTTTAATTTTGTTTTTGTAGACATACTGTCCCACCTTTGGGGGTTACCTTGGTCTAGGTGGTGACACCTAAGTCTCCAGTCTTTTTCATATATTTTCTGCCTTAGCATGAAAGAATACTGTATTCTTTCTGGTTCTCTGTCTCATCTTCCATCTCCTCAGTTGAAAATAATATTGCCTATCACAAAAGTCTTTAATAGGGGGACCATACACCCTGGTTTATGCCTATTGTCTGGGTGTAACTATTAACAGCATGCCCTTTCTCGAAAGTCTCCCAAGTTGGAAAATACATTATTAGTTACCTTATGTTTGAAAACCACAGATATTATATATATTTATGTAGATACACACACACACACACACACACACACACACACACACACCACACAAGATTCCAAGACCCTGCCTCAAAAGCTGAGTAAGTCTGAGGTGGGGCCCACAAAACTGCACTTCAAACAACCAACACAAGTGATCCTAACACAAATAGACATGGAGAAATGGTGCTTTTAACATTGCACAGTTGGCAGAGAAAACTGGGGATGTGTTCAAATAGACCTAAAAAATCATAGTGATTTGTGAATTATGCTCTTCTTCATATTCTTTTTTTAAATGGAAAGTACTAAAAAGGGCAAGGAGGGAAGGTCAGTGATACTATTTTCACTGCTTAAGATGGCATTACCTAAAAAGCTGGGCCAGTTGAAAGATGGAGAGATTTCTAATACTTATTATGAAGATGAAACATGCTTCTTGGTAAACACTTTATCTCTGCACCTATCTTTTCATTTTTCCTTCTCTTTGGTTACCATTTATTGGCCCAATCTACAATTTTACCATCTAATTTTACCTTCTGATTCCTTTTTATGTTCTCATATTTTATTCTTCCTTTCTCCTTGTTGCTGCTGTAGTTTGCAGATGCCTAAAATGGGTGTCAGGGCTCAAAGTCTAAGTATCTATGAAACTAGATATAATTCACAATGATCTTTGTTCATAGTTGGTTTTGTTTTTAAATTTTTAGTGTGATAAAAAATAGATAACTATGAGTGCTTAAGAACTATGGGATTCACTTTTCTCATTTCATATTAAACTCTACATGCATTAATGTATAAGTATAATGTATTAGACTCTAAAAAGAAAACTTTTTAAAGCTAATATTGTCTTACCAAAGACTAAACTCATTCTACAGTTTTGCAGATTTGGTTGCAAGATTCTCAGTCTTTTGTTGATGCCATATCCACTGTCCTGACCAGTGTTCAAACAGGTGCTAGACTGTCCTCAAGAACCAATAAGATTATTTAATTGGATTTGAATCAATATTTCCTGTATCTTGCTCAGTCAAGTTTACTCTGACTACTCTGCTTTTTCAGACTGGATTCTGCAAGGGAATAGGAAAAGGTGGCTACTGGGCCAGGAAACACCTGAAGCAGATCAAGGCTAAAGACTTTCACTTAGAAATGTGAAAGGGAGAAAACTAAGAAATTCTGACCATGGAGAAATGGAATAATCACAGAAGCTGCCAAAGTCCACATGTCATTGTCTATCAGTTAAGTCAAATATTATTTCTCATTAGTTGAGAAATATGCATCCCAGATAAAAAGTATTAGTACAAGAGAATCAGCACAATTAGTATCACAAAGGAAGATAGTTTGGTAAACTGTCATTTTAATCATGTTAAGCATCATTGCATTCTAAGCAGTACATCTGTCTCTGCCACATAAATAACTGTTGTTTCTTAGTATTTTACCAGTTACTAGGGAATAAAAAAACCAAGATTTTGTTGAGAAGCTGTAAAAAAAACAAGCATAAAACAGATCAAACATCCAACGTGCCATTGCAGGTCTAAAAACTCATCCCATTAGAAATACATTCTTTAAGACCTGATCTGTTCATATTTTAAATCTTTTAAGACCTGATGTAATGGAATTATCCAAACATGCAGTTTCAACATATAGAGAGGCATTTAAGATATTTAGAAATTCAGAATATTATAGTATATGTGTTATATCACTTTATAGAGAACATATTTACTTGAGAAGTTGATTTTACTTGAAAGTTAAATCTGCTATATTTTCCTTAACTTCACTCTGTATGTATTTTTCTTGGAAATATTTAACCTCAAGATGCAATAAAACAATTCTTAAGGAAATTTACACTTTTTTAATAATACCCACAATTAGCCACAAGTAGTAACACAAATAGTTTGAAATATCAGGTCTAAGAATAATGATAGAACCAAATACACTAAACTGAAAAATACCATCTATCACTTCTCTATTTCTCTGTAGAGAAGTTATGTGCAGTTCTGATTGCCCATATGTTTCCTAGTTCATGTTGAAGTTGTTAGCTTTTGAATAGAAAGAACTTGACTTGGACTAAATTGGGGAAAAGAATGAAACAGAATATTTAACATTTTTAACTAGTAATTTTTTTATATATAGGAGTTTGATAAATAAACTATGAAGCACCAACAAAAAAAGACTCTATTTGTAGAAAGAATTAGGAAGTTCTCTTTGTTGTGATGTGGAAATTTCTAAAGATTATATTCTTCATAAGAACAGCAAGGTGTAGAAGAGTATAAATAACATGGCATTCTTCTGTGTAATGAAGAAAACAAGATCATATATTCATATTTTCTTATATCTATATAAATATCAAAAGATATATAAGAAACCAGTAAAATAGCTATCTATAAGGGGACGGAAGGGGATCTTTTTATATTTTGATTTTTGAACCAAATCAAAAATAAATTATCTTTTAAAAAAAGTCCTACTAAGCAAATTAAATTTTAGAAGTTAAAAATAAATGATCACTACAAAAATAAATAAAATTTTTCCAAGGAACAATAAGTAAGAAGAATCTTCCCTGAACTCCACCATAAATTAAACAGAGAAATTGTATATTTATTGACACACAAAGATGGAAGGGTTTGTTGAGCTATAAAGCAAAATCTCAATGACTTATAAATTCTATAAATTTCATTCACTTATAATTTCTATTTGGTATTATAATGCTTCCAGTGGCTCAGTGGAAAGAGTACTACACTAGGAATTAGGAGACAGGGCTCTAGTTCCTGTTCTGATATTAACTGGCTGTATAATCTTAGTTACTTCCCAGGGCCTCCTTTTCTCTACCCTCATATAAGGGCATGCAGAGGTTATCTCTAAAGTCCCTTGCAGTGATTCTATTAGTCTCAAGTTACCTGCTAAGTACTGGGTCTTCCAAACCACAGTGTTATCACCATAAGATTTAACATTTCTTTGTCTTTGGGTCTAGTATAAAGCTTTGTAGAGAGTTACTCAATTAGTGCTAAGGGAATGAAATTTTTTTTTTTTTTTTTTTGAGTTGGAGTCTCACTCTGTCACTCAGACTGGAGTGCAGTGGCCGCTCCCGGCCACCGCAGCCTCGACCTGCTGGGCTCCAGCAATCCTTCCGCCTCAGCCTTCCAAGTAGCTGGAACTACAGGCACGCGCTACCACACCCGGCTAATTTTTTGATTTATTGTAGAGATGAGGTCTCGCCAAGTTGCCCAGGCGGGTCTCGAACTCGCGGGCTCAGGCAATCCACTCACCTCAGCCTCTCAAGGCGCAGGATTACGGGCTGAGCCACCGAGCCCGGCGGGAATGAAATTTTTATATGTATGACCTTGGTAGTAATCAAAAGTGAATGCTGTAAAGTGTGGAAGTTATAAAAAGCAATCAACATGAAAGACTGATCATACTCCTCTTTACTCTAGTATATGTTTGATATTTCCATACAAAAGATTAAGAAAAAGGCAAAAACTGAAAATGCTCATTATATGTCGCAGGGAAAACACAAAGAGGCCTGTATTTTCAAAATGAAGATCTGAAGTGAGATAGCAGATGTTAAGCTAAGTTTCTTGGCCTCTGTACAAATTTAAAATCTTAAGCAATATTTGTTATGACTAGCCACTAAGCTGCTAAAACATATGGCTGCTTCAATCCCTTGGCTCCTGACTGACAGTTATATTACTAAACATCTACAGGGAGAAGTTTTTTGTACATTTATATGGATTCATCTGCCTACTTTTGTAGGTTAAAAAGAAAATTATCTTATGTGAATGGAAAGAAGTAAGGTAGTTTGCATTATAAATTTTATTACATTTATTTTTAAATTACTTTTTAAATAATGAACTGCCTTTGATATTATTTTGTACTCAAGCTATATAATTATTTTTAAACTTTTTAAGTTTTTAAAAAACTAGGATGAAGAAGTCTTCCTGAAGAACACCTAGAAAACTTCTTGCACAGGTGTGTGTAAGACTTGGTCTACAGCATATATGATGAAGTCAACACAAAAAGCAATAATCAATATTATAAAGCTGTAGATGTCACAGACAAGAGGGAACTTGACAGATGTATTTAAGATATTATTATGCTTCTCTCAGCATAAGAATAAGGGCATTTTCAGTGGTTTTTCCAAGAATTTTCTATGTTGGGAGATCAAACTATTATTGTTCTCAGGAACAAAGTAACAAAGAGTACCCTTGGTACCTTGCTAGTGGTCCTGTCAGGAAATTTTGCACTACCTGTTCCAAGGAGCTAACTTGATTCAGCCACAGGGTGGACTTTCCGATGCTGGATGAGGTTGCAATGGTAAATGAAGTTCTTGCCACATTCTTCACATTCATAAGGCCTCTCTCCAGTGTGAATTCTCTGATGCTTAATGAGGACAGAACGTCGACTAAAACTCTTACTGCACTGACTACACTGGTAAGGTTTCTCCCCAGTGTGAATTCTGAGGTGATGGAAAAGCCCAGCATTCTGGCTAAAGGCTTTGCCACAAACACTACACTGGTAGCGCTTCTCCCCAGTGTGGAGTCTCTGGTGTTGGAATAGGCCTGACCGCTGGCTGAAGGCCCGCCCACACTCATCACATTCATAGGGCTTCTCACCTGTGTGTGTTCTTTGGTGCTCAATAAGAATGGAATTCTGGGTGAAGCTTTTTCCACATTGACCACAGATATAGGGTCTCTCCACTGAAGAGCTTAGCCGGTGTTTTTCTAATCTGCCCTCAGGGTCACAGGTGTCTCCACATTCAGGCATCTGAGTAATACCACCATTCAGTTTTCCAGAAACTTGTCTAAGAGATTTCATTTCCTTAGAAAGCTCACTCTTGGGGGCTAACTCCACATTCCAAGTCCTAGCCTCGCCATCTGAAATAATAACATGAAATAAAGGTAATATGAAATGACATGTTCTTTCCAAAGACAAAAGAAATAAACTGACCAGGAAAATGGATGGAAGGGGTCAAGTAGTCACTTTTTCTGTTTATTTCCCCACTCCAAACATTATACCCAGACGTCAGGGAGAGGATGTACTGTACTGTAACTGCTTGTTCAATTGTCTGTCTCTCCCACTAGACTGTAAACTTTATGAGAGACGAGATCACTGTTGTTAGTCACTGTATCCCCAGTACCTGGCACAATGCCTGGCATACAGAAGACACTAAAAAATTGTGTTGAATTGATTAACATTCAGGAAATGAGGTAGGTTCCCTGAGAAAATTCTAATCCTCACCAATCTCCTGAACTGGGCACATCTCTTGCAAATTACACTGAAACTGCTCTTCCAAGGTTTGGAACTGGCCACTTGAAGACTCCTGAGCTGCTCCTAGAGTTGCCTTCTTCTTTGCAAACTCTTCCTGTTCATGAGCATGGATCAGGACCTGGTAGAAATCAAGCACAATTGGGAACCAAATATTAGAGAGGACATTGCAAAAAGGCCTTCTCAGAGTCACTGGATAGAAAAAGGACCAAGAAGCTGGCAAAGAGAAAACAGAGGCAGAGAGATTAAGAGCCTACAGCAGATCAAGTCTGGCATAAAGAAATCTTCCTCCTCTTCCTCTTCTTGCACTGAAACCCCATACTTGTTCCTATAGATATAAACCCATTCTCCCATCATCTCACCTGCTCTCCTGGATCATCCAGTTCTCGCTCTAAATCCTCCAGCACAGTCACTGCCTCCTCTCCACTCACAGGGCGATGCTCTCTCACCCAGGCCTGGAGCTCTTCAGGCAGGATGGTCAGGAATTGCTCTAGCACCAGCAGCTCCAGGATCTGCTCCTTGGTGTGCATCTCTGGTCTCAGCCACTGATGGCAGAGCTCCTGGAGTCTTCGAAGAGCCTCTCGGGGCCCAGGGGTCTCCTGATAGCAGAACTGCCTGAAGCGTCTACGAAAGATCTCTCTGGCATGGGGGTTATTTTTTGACAGGCCTGATGCTGGCCCACAGGCATGGTCTTCCTCTTCTTCCTTTACCTTCACTGCCAGAAATCCCTCCTGCATCTCTGCAGTCTGAAGGGCTAAGGTTGTAGCCATATAAGGTTTAACTATTCAGAAAAAGAATCTATTCTTGATCATTCCCCCTTGATCTTCTGATAACCCTGGGATCTAAAAAAATAATTTGCAGAGAAAAAATATAAAAATGCAGAAAACCTCAGGATAAGCAGGGGTTTGGAGTATTTATACTAAAATCAGTCACTTTGTCTCATTAAGAAAGAACACTGAGTGCATGATTAATGACAAGGATAATGCAAAAACTAATGCACATTAATATAGGAAGGAAAACAGAAATGAAACCAAAACTCCCACAATTTATTGAAAGAAGGGACAGTTTTGATCATTTTGAATGAAGTAGCTGAAATCAGCTTGAGTATACTGGATATCCACTGGAATGGCAGGATATTAGACTTGTAGCAAATTTTTAGTTGTATGAAGGTAAGTAGGCACTTTGGGCCCAAGTTATCACAGATGACACTAAGAATCAAGGAGAAAAGGGAAACAAAATGGAGGATAAAGGAAAAGTTAAAAAATAAATAAAAAGATAAAAAGATAGCATGAGAAGCTTAAGAATTGCATTTGGGGAGGAGAGGCAGAGTCCCTCCAGTCAGGTGAGCTGTAGAGGAGAGATTCACGTTTCAAGTATGGAAGGTCCGATCGGGATTGAGACATGATTCTCCAGGTACTCCCATCAAAGTCCTGGGCTTTATGGTTTAAGCCTTCATCTCCTCAATCTGTAAAATCGGAATCCTAAAACTAACACTACCTATCTTTCTAGGTTGATATAAAGATAAAATGAGATCACGGATAAAGAGCACAAAGAAGCTGGCTGCTTAGTAAACTCTTAAATTGTGACATTGTTATTTTTCTTATAAATGTTATTGGAAGATTAAAGGAATGTCCTAGTGGTCTAAGAAATACGGCAAAAGAATTTTAAAAAGTAGTTGATTTTGGTGGTCTAGGCTCAGATATATTAAAATGAAGGAAATATTAGCTGTAATATTTTAAAACAGGAGTAGAATCTGAACTTTTCCTTGCCTTTTAATTTCTTGGCAATTATTTATCTTTGAAGCTACTTGAAGGTAGAGGGTGGAAAATTCTATGTAAAATAAAATTACTGCTAAAAAAGAAACAAATGTCTATGACCATATAAAACTTATGAACAATCTTAACCAGGATAGTAATTAATGATGGCAATTTTCTGAAAGAAATAGAATTATGTGACTGAATCATTTCTAAGTACCATTCCTGGGCAGAGGCTTTGAAACTTTTTTTACCAGGACTCTCAGTAAGAAATATTTTATATTACAACCCAGAACACACATACACCATGTGTATAAATGTATAAATGTATGTTTGTGCATGCACGAGATACATACAAACAACTGAAATAAAATTTTTACAAAATACTATGTATCTTTACTTTATGTGGCATACTATCTTTTTTATTTTTTGAGTTGGAGTCTCACTCTGTCGCCCAGACTGGAATACAGTGGCACGCTCCCAGCTACCGCAGCCTTGACCTGCTGGGCTCTGGTGATCCTTCTACCTCAGCCTTCCAAGTAGCTGGAACTACAGGCGCGCGCTACCATGCCCGGCTAATTATTTATTTATTTATTGCAGAAACAAGGTCTCGCCAAGTTGCCCAGGTGGGTCTCGAACCTGCGGGCTCAGGCAATCCACTCGCCTCGGCCTCCCAAAGTGCTGGGATTACAGGCTGAGTCACCGAGCCCAGCCACATTTTTTAAACCTATTGGATTAAAAGGCAAAACAAAAATCTGGTCACAACCCACCACATAAACTGTACTATGCACAAGTGAATCAAGATCTGTAGATTAAAAATGTTGCTTTAATTTTAAGTAAAATTATTGTAATTCATTGCAAAAATAACCCTATACTATTCTTAGGTGTTGACATGCATCATGAAATTAAATAACTAAAGACAGGGTATTTAAGTCACAGGTGAACACTGATCATATCACAAGCAGAAAAAAAGTTAAGATTCATATTGTCATTATTGGTTAAATTTATCAAAGGGGAGAAAAAACCACTGGGGTGGAAGTGCATCTTTCTAGGTAACCTGCAAACATAATCCTCTCCAGAAATTTCTAACATCTTTGGTTGACTTTTATAATCACCACCCAAAGAAGAGTAAAGAGGAATTTTTCCTCTAAAAGACAGGATCCTTGAGTTCGTGTTTCCCCCACTTTTCTTGGTACTGACTCACCACCACTGTGACTACCACATTATCTTTTTTGTCAAAACTTTTCATACAACACTCGTTCATTCAGCAAATATTTATTCAGAACCTACCATCTTCTAAGTACTATTCTAGGCACTGGGGATACAGCTGCAAATAGAACAAAGTCCCCAATCTCATGAAATGTACATACTAATAACAATATTAATAATGGCTGACATTTATAGTGCTTTTAATGTACCAGACATTGTTCTAAGATGCTTTATATATACTAACCCATTTAATCTTCAAAACACCCACGAATAAGGTACTATTATTATCCCTATATCACAGATGAGAAAACTGAGGCACAAAAAGTTTATGTCACTCATTCAAGGTCCAAGTCAATTACGCTAGTAGTGAAGCTGCAATTCCAACCCAGAAAATCTGACTTCAGAATTCATAGTCTCAACTGCTACATCACAAGCCCTATATGGGGGAAAGGAGGGGATAGGGAGGAAAGGGAGCCACAGAAGACACACAATAATTAAATATGTCCATGGTGATAATTGCCATGGAGAAAATAAAGTTAAAGGAGATAAAGAGTAAGGAGGAAAAAAAGTTGCTATTTTATACAGTCGGGAAAGGCCTTGATAAGGTAATAGTTCAGCAGACCCGAAGGAAGTAAGGAGCAAGTCACATGGCTATCAGGAGAAAGACTGTTCTATGCAAAGGGAACAGCGAGTGCAAATTCTTTCAGGTAAGAGCATGCCTAGCTTCTTCATGGAACAGCTAGTTGAACAATGGTTGGAAGAGAGCAAGCAAAAGGGAAAGTGACAGGAAATAAAGTAGGAAGCTTGGGAGCAGAACATGAAAGGCTGCTGTAAAGAAAGGCTCTAACTTGTATGCTAAGGGATGCGGAAAACAATTGGGGGTTTTGAGCAAGAGGGTAACAAAATTTTACTTACATTTAATATAAAAGTGTAACTCTGGATGCTGTGTTAATAACCATGAGGAAGTGGAAGCAGGGAGAGAAGCTATGATATCCAGGAGAGAGATGACAATGGCTTGAAACATTGTCTGCTGAATTTGGTCTAGGGCAAGAAAGTTTTGTGATACAAATATCAGATAGGTAAACTCAGAATATGTACTCTCACATTACTTAATTAACCTAATATGGATTCAAAGGATTAAACAGCCATTCATGCTCTTTTGTTTTTTTCAATCTTCTAGGCTCCTGAAGAACAACTTTTTCCTATTTGCCACCTGTCCCACTTGGTTTCAAGTCAAAGTTTTTCTATTCACAGAAAATGAAGCTGAAGCTTTGAGCTCTGCCTGCAGAAGATCATTTCTGGTATGTGTGTTAGTCATTTTTCTGGTACGTGGTGTTTCAAATCTTTATTTAGTTTCACAAAAATCAATTTCTCTCCGTTCTCTGTGTATCCTGGTTTCCTTTTTGCTTTCCTTTGCCTTATTTTGCTTTGATCTGGTGGCCTGAATACCCAAGTCCTTGCCTCAGCATATCTTCACTCTTCTTTGAACCCAGCGCCTCCAAAAGGCTTTCCACCTTTTTTTTTTTTTTTTTTAAATAATCCTGCCCTCCTTGTTACAAACAGAATTACTAATCTCCCATTTAGGATCACATGCCCAATGTATATTCGAGGTATAAAACTAGCATAACAATTATATCTTTAAATAATACATCTGTCTTTTAAAGTTTTTTTTCTCCTAGAGCCAAGGCAAGCTCAATTCCCCCACATCTACCATTATCATCACTGAAGAATGCTCTTTACCAAGGATACACAAGCAGATGAAGATTAAGCACCACACAATACAAATGCACCTTTATCATAATATATCTCCCTACCCTCACCTCTGCTGTCACCATTTATGGTTCCCCACTACTTACTGGCAAATTCTTAAACTCTCAAGCATGGTTCGAGGGGAGTCAGACTTTTAGCTTTAGTGACCTGGCTCCACTCCTGCTTTCCTCTATTCCACTTCCAAAAACTGTCAGCTCCAGTCAGGCTTTTCTTCTATTCTTTTAACTAGGTTTTTCTCATTCTTGCACTGACACTGGTCTTGCCTTCTGCCCTTATTAAATCCCAACCAATCTCTACAGTTTGATTCAAGCCACACATCCTCTCGGAAGTTTTCTTCATGCATTTCAGCTCATCTGCTTTCTCCTGCCAGACCTTTTGTCATGTACTGTATGAGCCCTACCTTTTACCCTCAGTCACAATGGATCTTGTACTATTATTTCTCTTCACAACTAGGTTTTTAACCCAAAAAGTACAGAGAAATACAAATTCCTTCACCAAGTTCTACTCTCCAGAAATAGACTGTGTTAAGGATTGGAATGTATCCTTTTTGATGTTTTCTATGCATTTGCAATCATACACACATGTACACACACGTGCACACACACCACCTGATATAAGCCCATATTTTTTCTATATATCTGAGAAAAGTAGAAGGTAGCAGAGACCATAGACAGGCGGATCTGATTGTGAATTCTGATTTACTAACAAAGTGATCTTGGAAAAGTTACTTGATCAATTTTTCTAAGTCTCAAGCTCATATATGAAATAATGGAGACAACAAATGCCTTGCAAAGTTGTTAAGATTATTAAATGAGATAATGCATATCAAGGGTTTGGCATACAAACATGCAAATTAACCTTTTAATGAGATAATGTTCAATTTTGGTACAATGATGGCTTATTCAACCAATGGTGCTAACTTCCCTTAGAGTAAGGACTGTAATCTGTTCTATTGACCAAAGAACAAGATGAATGGGTGAGTGGGGAAACACATGCATGCAAAAATAAAATGGCTGTTTCATCAAGTTTGCAGACACTTTGACAGACATACATGTCTTCAGATATATATTCCTTTCCAATCTTAAATCCTAACTAGAAGCCCACAACTACTGAGATCTAAAAGAGGAACCAGATTCAAACAAGAGAAATAACTTACTGGGTTGTGGCTGCAAAGCTAATACAGAAATAGGAGAGTCAGTATAGCCAAAGTTTTAAGAAAATGAACTCTGGAGCCAAACTGCTTGGCTTTGAGTCCTGCCTAGACCCCTTACCAGCTGTATGATCTTGGGCAAGTTACTTAACCTCATTTTCTTCTTGGATGTTAAAGAGGCGGGGAGGAGTGTAGTCTACATAACAGTGCTTATCTCATAGAATTATGAGAAGCAGATAATACTTGGAAAGTGCTTAGAACAGTGCCGGGTTGGCATACAGTGGTGCTATTTAAATATTTTTTAAACCAACAGGTAGCAAGAGCCTTTATATTACATGAATCGGTCTAAGAAAGGCTGTAGCATATTTTTAAACTATCCCTGTTTATTGTTAAAAATAGATCCATAGTAAAGAATAAGACATCGGAAAATACAAACATTTCTCGATATCCAAATCTATCCGGACCCTAAGATGCGGATAGGGAGAGTTCAGAGAGCCACCAACACTAGGGCAGAGAGGCTGGATTGCCCAGGAATAGGCATGGGTTAGGGGGAAGGGGTAGGGAGCAAGGACGTTTTTAGTGAACAAGGCCCTTCCAGGCTACGGAGCAGCCTCCTCTGCCCCTCACCTGCCAGGCCAATCTCTGGCCAAGAAGCCCCTGCTGCCAAATCCCCACATCCAGTCCGGGGACGCAGAGCACAGACAGGCCTTTCCGGAGGCCCTCAGCGGTAGCCCGATTCCGAAGCTCACCGAGGCATACGTTAGAGGAGATGCCACCTAGCCCAGATCACACCACCTCTGAGTCCTTGACAACCGCAGTCCAAAGAATGAAACTACAAAGGCCGGAAGTGCGTCACAGCGGCCCGCTCTCTGCCAACAACGGTTCTGGCTGTGTTCCATCTAGGAATCCCGGAGGTTTCCACACCTCTGTGGTCGCAGCATCGAGTCCCGTCTCCAGCCGTCGTGAGATGCTAGGGGGCACATTCTCTTCCAGAGGGCAATAATATAAAAGCCAACACAGTGCTTTAAACGTATTAACTCATTCTGTATAACAATCCTGTGACTTACATACAATTATTCTCATTTAACAGGTGAGGAAACAGGCACACTCATTCTACATTCCTGCAAAGTATCCCTGTTCTCATTACAATGAACTCGGTTGTTTTAAAAATTAAACGTTATAAACAATTACAGTCACTATTGATGCTCAAATTATTTCAAACTGGTCAGCTGGAGCCCTTTCAAACAAGTTTCCATGTTTTTTTGATAAGTTCCCAGCGGTTTTTGTGCACTCTATTTTCTCACACAAGATATACTAAGCTCATTTTATACTTTCCTACCCTACAGCTGGAATCATCATTGCTCCAAGATGCCACAGTTCTTATTAGTGGAAAACGTTTCTGAGCTTGATTTAGAAATCCTGATAGCTGTTCCAGCTACTTGGAAGGCTGAGGCAGAAGGATTGCCCAAACCCAGCAGGTGGGGGCTGCGTTGTCCGCCAATGTGCCACTGCACTCCAGCCCGGACAAGAGTGAGACTCCAACTCAAAAAAGAAAAAGAAAAAGAAATCCTGATAACTTTGTGCTATGAATCAAGTTATTTAATCTCTCTGTGCTTCGTTTTCTTTACTGTAAAATAAGAATAATAATTGCACGTACGTCAGAGTTATTGTTGAGTATTAAATTATTGGGGCGATGAATAAGCTCATTGCTACTGGTATATATCATGGCTTCTAAGACATGTCAGTGGACAAGGGCTGGAATATGTACACATATGATGAGGATTTTATAAGGTACTTTCTATTCAAAACAACTTCACAGAATTCTTTTTCATTTTCACCATTGCAGATCTGTAGTAAAAACCCTGGCTCCCAAGAGCATCAACATATTAACTCAATTTACTCTATCTTACAAACAAAAGAGTTTCAAAATTACAATACCAATGTGTCACTAGAAACAACATGCCTACTATGTAGTGTTCAAAATTTCTTTGCTTGTTTTATTTTTTCTTAAATTATATATCCAGCTAGGGAAGTACAGAGTACTGTATACATACCTTGTTTGAATTTTATTTTCTCTGTATGGTTATATTATAAACTTGGTTAGGATCATTTATTTCTGTTTATATTCAACTTCAGGGTATTCTTTTCTTTCATCCCCTTACAATTATTTTTTGAAAATTCAAAGCATTTACTTAGTTCAAAATCAACATTATATAAAAAGGTAAATTCAGAGGAGTTTTGCTTCCATCCCTAACCCCTTTACCCCATATATACTCATACCCCATTTTCATTAGTGTTTTATTTATCCTTTTTTCTCCCTCCTTCCCTCCTCCCTTCCCTACTCTTTATCTCTCTTTTTCTTTTTTCTTGCAAAGATAAGTATTTACCCCCTTTACTCCTATAAATTATATACACTCTTTAATGCTTCCTCTAGCATTTAACAGATGAGACTGCAAGTTAGTCTAAATCTGTTCACAGAAATAGTCTTTTTTATATACACTTGAATAACAACCCATTGTGTGGGTGCACCATAATTTTTTAAACCAGTCTCTTAGAGATGAGTGTTTGGGTTATTTCCAATATTTTGCTTTAACAAATAATACTGCGATGAACAATAAGGGGAGTGTGTCCTTGTAGGGGTTGATTATTTTGTATTTGCAACAGCAGACTTTGAAAGTGCCTGTTTTGCCGGGCTCAGTGGCTCAGCCTGTAATCCCGCGCTTTGGGCGGCCGAGGTGAGTGGATTGCCTGAGCCCAAGGGTTCGAGACCCGCCTGGGCAAATTGGCGAGACCTCATCTCTACAATAAATCAAAAATCAGCCGGGCGTGGTAGCGCGCGCCTGTAGTTCCAGCTACTTGGAAGGCGGAGGCGGAAGGATCGCCGGAGCCCAGCAGGTCGAGGCTGTGGTGGCCGGGAGCGGCCACTGCACTCCAGTCTGGGCGACGGAGTGAGAATCCAACTCAAAAGAAAGAAAGAAAGTGCCTGTTTTCACACAGCCTTTCACAGCCTTATGAACTGTATGTTTTCAGTCTCTTGAATTTTGCCAATATGATTGGTCCTTGAATATATATTAAGGAACCACAAGCCGAATTCTGAAATCTCTGTTAAACGGATTCACAGAGGGCACGGTGGTTCAAACCTGTTATCCCAGCACTTTGGGAAGCCGAGGCGAGAGGATTGCCTGAGCTCGGGGGTTCGAGACCTGCCCGGGCAACTTGGTGAGACCTCCTCTCTACAATCAATCAATCAATCAATCAATCAATCAATCAATAAAAAGCCGGGCATGGTAGTGCCCATCTGTAGTTCCAGCTACTTGGAAGGCTGAGGAGGAAGGATCTCTCGAGCCCAGCAGGTTGAGGCTGCGGTGGCGGTGAGCATATCACTGCACTCGAGACTGGGCAACAGAGTGAGGTTCTGACCAAAAAAAAGGATCCACAGTGCCAAACATTAGCAAGAATTATGGAGCAATGGGAATGTTCATACATTGTTCATGAGAGTGTAAATTGGTAATACCATCTTTGGAAGCATATTTTATGACCCAGCCACCAGAGACATGTTTTAACAGCATTTTTTAGTGATAACTTTAATCTGGAAACAACCCAAATGCCTGTTAACAGTAGGACAGATACAAAACTTGAAGTTTATTCAGACAATAGAATATAATGTAACAATGAAAATGAACTACAGCTATAAACCTCACTAATAAATTTCACAAGCATAACAGTACAAGAAGCCAGGCATTTAAAAAAAACTTAATGATTTCATTTAAGTGTTCAAGACAGGAAAAATATCTGATATTAGAAGTCATAAGGAAGAGGAAAGAAATAAAGTCTAGGAGGGAGCACAAGTAGGGTCTTCTGCATCATGGATAATGGTTCTATGTATTGACCTTGTGGTGGTAATATGGGTAGTTTCACTTTGTGATATTTCATTTAGCTGTATACCTATGGTTTGTGTACCTTTTAATTTCAATAAATTTTAAAAAAATCAAACCACACATTGTACAGTCGAAAAAACCAAGACACAGGGAAATGAAGTGTGTTGCCGAGGTCTACAAAATCAGAAACCAAATTCAGGTTTCCTGATTGGCTAACTCCTTGGCTTCGAGGGGTTAGTTAACCAGGTACCTTTACATATAGATCTTAAACGGGCCGTTTCTTTGGTTCTAAGGTTAACACGGTGTCTATTAGACAAAAATGCAGTTAATAGCAGTGTTTAAACATATATGCCAATCTTCTTACTCAGCAATTCCACCTCATGTGAAATGTATCCCAAAAAGAGATAGAGGTAGCCTTATCTATATTGTCATGTGCTGTAGATAATGGTGTTTTGGTCAATAACCAGGCACATATAAGACAGTGGTCCCATATGTTTACAATAAAGCTGCCCTATACAGGCGTACCATTTAAAAATCTTTTGTATTATATTTTTACTGTACCTTTTCTATGTTTACATATGTTTAGATATATAGATACTTATCATTGTTATAACTTGTTTACAGTATTCAGTACAGCAACGTGTTGTACAGGTTTGTAGCCTAGGAACAACAAGCTATACCTATAGCCTAGGTGTATAGTAAGCTGTATCTAAGTTTGCATAAGTACACTCTAAGATTTCAAACAATGATGAAATTGCTGATCATAAATTTTGATATAGGGTGTCTATGTTTTGACTCTCTACCTAGAATTCTTTCCTTTTTTTCATTTCTTAAATGTTACTCCATCACCTCTGATTGAAATGACATATTTCTCAGAATGCATCCCTGTTGTTAAGTGATGCATGACTGTATATTTATTTTAAAGCCTAAATTGACCTAAAATTATTATATAAGCCATAAGGTAATAAATATTATGTAGAAACATGGAGTATTTTTTTAATAAGTGATCAATAAAAATAGAACAGATTGAAAAATTCTAAGTTCTAATACACTGACAAAATTATATATCTATTTATCAATCTCTCTGGAAAATGTGAAGAAATGAAAATACTTATATTAAAAAGGTAGAATTCTAGAAGGTTTTTTTCTTTCAAAAATTTTTGATACCATTTTTAAATGGATTTAAACTGTATTTTATATTAATCTTTTTAATACTATTACTATTATTAAAGGAAGCTTTGTGTGTTAAAGAGACTTCCAACTCAGGGATTTTGTCTATTCTCACTTCCTCTTTTCCTCTTTCCTCTTTTCATTGCTTTATCCCCAACTACTTCTCAGTAAAGCACCATTGTATCTCCTCATTCTGATTTTGTTCCTTGAACCCCTTCTAATGCATTCATTCATTTGTCCATTGACCTTTCAGCACACATTAAGAGTTCGTACCTGCACTTCAGAACTTAACATGTTATACATTTATTTGGGACTAGGGCAGAAACTGTTGTTTGCCTACTAAATAGGTATTCTCTTCTTTTTTATAAGGTAACAATTTCAATTTTTATCTTGTACATTTGCATCTGAAATAAAACTTGCATTTCTTAGTTACCCTTACAACCAAGTGTGGTCATGTCACTAAATTTTGGCTAATTAGATATAAGAGGAAATGTGTACATTCTGAAAAGCCTCTTTGGAAAACTCTAACTGGGCAACCCCTTCGGGTCTCCTCCCACTGTGATTTCTTGCTGACTGGAATGTAGAATTGATGGCTGGTGCTTTAGCAACTGTATACAGCTGTTACAGAGGATAGTGACGAGGTAGAAGGGACCTGGATCCCTGATAATTCATACAACAAAAACAACAGCCTCAAACTGTCTACCTTTAGACCTCTTTTACATAAGAAGAATACACATTGAGTATTTTTCAGACCTTTTTACTAACAACTGATCATAAATTCTGATATAAGGTATCTGTGCTTTGACTCTTTACCTTAGATTCTTTCCTTTTTTTCTTAAATGTGACCCCATCACCTCTGGTTGAATCCTCTAACTCTTCTTCTCCACAAGTACTGATATCTAGGACACACAAGTTTGATGGGGAGAGGGCAGAGAATTAGAAAGAAATGATGCTCACAGTGGTAGAAGTAATGTACACAGTCAGAAAAAAGGGAAAAGAGTTTTTAAAAAGACAGAGAGGTGAATAGAAGGGAGAAAAGATACAGGAAAAAAAGCATTTGGCAAATTACAATGTTCAAAATAATATATAGTCATCCCAGAGTCTTAAGTGTCCATAACTTGAGTTACCCTTCGAAGTTGTCACATTTGGATGGAAGTTTAAGCTCTCCCTTAGAAACCTAAGGAAATTCAAGGTCTGTCTACTTATAAGTACCTGGTTAATCATATCAAAATGATAGATCTATTATCAACAGATAGTAATATCAGATTCAATAGATATGATAGCTAATGTCCTCAGAGTACTTCAGTCCCTGAACTAAACCAACTTTCATATGTAAGCCATGCTAGAGGAAAGACTTTCTATGATTCACCTATCCTAGGATATACTGTACTCATCACTTGTGGCTTTCTCTGCTTTGAGCCTTGCTACATGTCTTCTAATCCAGTGAGCTTCTAGATTATCTTTTGATTTGCATCATACTCTATTTGGGGAAAGATCTGAGAATTTCCAACCAGGTCCAGCCCATTTTATTTTTCTCTGCACTGGTATAAAATACAGATGCCTGAACAAGGAGCACTTCCTCTTGGGACTATCTTACCTGGATGTGTAGTGCACAGCAGCAACAGCAACTTACAGAGTACCATCTGTAAAAGAGCTTCCTCTGAATCCCATTGCAGCCTGGTGTTTGTCTAGGTCAGCATCACAAGCTCCCTCCTCAGTTAGGGTGACCAATGCCTACTTGAGTTTTTTCCAATATCTCCAGAAAGGGACCACCCTTCTCTTCCCTAAGGAGGAGTATCTTATTTTTAGAAGGTAAACACAATTGTCACCAAGTTAACTGAAAACACACAGGCAAAAGGAGCCCAGCAGGATTGCTAATACTTAACCCAGGCCCATTTTTGGTGACACATTTATTGTTACACAATCTCTAGGAGGTTCAGCATTCAGAAAGCTAGTTTATTCCAAATGAGGTTATGGTAAGACTTATATAAAATCTGGTTGGCCTAAAAGCAAATGCAACAAGAACAAATAGACAAATGAGCCTTAATTAAACTAAAAAGTTTCTGTACAGCAAAAAAATAAATCAACAAAGTAAACAGAAAACCTACAAATTAGAGAAAATATTTACAAATTATGCCTCCAAAAAAGGACTAGTATTCACAATCTACAAGGAACTCAAATAACTCAAAATGGGGGAAAAACTTTTTAAAAAGTAGGCAATGTTGAATATCACTAACCATCAGAGAACTGAAAATTAAAACCACGGTGGAATACCATCTTACACTAGTCAGAATGGCCATTATTAAAAAGTCAAAACACAACAGATGTTGACATGGATGAGGAAAAAAGGGTATGCTTATACATTGTTGGTAGGAATGTAAATTAGTACAACCTCTAGGGAAATTTCTTAAAGAATAAAGATTTCTTAAAGAGCTAAAAACAGAACTACCATTTGACCTAGCAATTCCACTATTAGGTATCTATCCAAAGGAAAAGAAATCTTTATATATTTTTAACGTGTATTTTTTTGTTTATTGCAGCACTACTCACAGTAACAAAGTCATAGACTTAACCTAGTGTCCATCAGTGGTTGATTGTAAAGAAAATGTAACACATATACACCATGGAATACTATGCAGCCATTAAAAAAGAAACAAAGTCATGCCCTTTGTAGCAACATGAATGGAGGCTATTGTCCTAAGTGAAATAACTCAGAAACAGAAAATCAAATACCACATGTTCTCACTTATAAGTGGAAGGTAAACAATGGGTATACATGGACATAAAGATGGAAACAATAGACTCAGGGCACTCCAAAAGGGAGGGAGGTGTTTCAGGGGGTGGTGAGGAATGAAAATTACCTATTGGGTACATTGGCCACTATTTGGGTGATGGATACATGCTAGAAGCCCAACCCATTACATAGTATGTCCATGTAACAAATCTGCACATGTACCCCCTAAATCTAAAATAAAATAAAATAAAGCTAAGTAGATCTAAAAAGTAAAACTAAGCCTGGCTGGAGAAACAACAAAGATAGAATTCAAAATGTTAAAGAGGAACAAGGAACAAAAAAGACATGGAAGTTTGAGCGTACACAGGGGGGCTGAGGAAAGTGAGATCAATATAATAGGAGCAGAGGGCTCATGTAGAATAGTAAAGGCAAATTACATATGAAATACTGGAACCAATTTGTGAGAAAGGCTCCTCAATCTGAAGCTAAGGAACAAAATATACTGGTGTGATGGCATTTTGTAAAAAATCACCTAATCATAGAGGTGGAAGGGACTAGCAAGATTATATTTCTAATCCCGTAATTCACAGAGAGAAATCTAAAGCCAAGAAAGTGTGGGCAACCTGCCTGGGGCCATACAGTAGCTTAGTGGATAACAGAACCTAGTGCGCTTTCCTCACTCTCACTCATATCAACCCCCCTTTAAAGCAACATCTCAGATAAGTTATTAAGGTGTTAATCACAACACATTTCTAAAGCAAAGGGGAAAAAAGTGAGGAAGAAAAGCAACCTTACACTACTTATTTGGAAAATGCTATGGTACTTTCAACTATGGCTTGTGGGTATGCATTTTTCTCTAAGTTGGATTTAATTGTGAATAGGATAAAATCAGTCATCTTGAAGGTTTCCATTTTTAACTAGCCATTCCTGACACCTGGAAATAGAAAATTTGGCCTAGTTCACTCTGAGAGAAAGAATCTAGTGTGTGGATACTTCCATGTCAGAGGGAATTAAGAAAGTAACAGACATTGAGAATTTTCATGTGGCATCTGTGAATTCTGCAAGAAACAAATGCTGCTTAACATTTTTACTACAACAATTAAACCAATGTGATTTTTATTAGTTGTGTTTTTTTCTCATGTTCAAAAGGCCTGACTTCTGTCTAAAGGATTTCCCACATTTGTTACACACATATGATTTTCCTTTGCTGTGGATTCTCTGATGTTCAGTGAGATATGAGCTCAGATATTCATCACATTCATAGGGTTTCTCCCCAGTGTGAATTCTTTGATGTCTAGTAAGGTTAGAACTTCCACTGAAAACTTTTCCACATTCATCACATTTATAGGGTTTTTCTCCTGTATGTATTCACTGTTAGTGAGATTTGAATGTTCCCTGAAAGCCTTCCCACACTCACTGCACTGGTAACATTTTACTAAGTTATGGTATCTCTGATGCTGGGTAAGTCCTGTGCTGTTACTGAAGATTTTGCCACAATCGTTGCACTCATAATGTTCTTCCCCAGTGTGATTTCTCTGATGTTTAATAAGGACTGAACCTTGACAAAAACTTTTACCACACTGATTACAGTGAAAGGTTTCTCACCAGTCTGAATTATGGGGTGTTTAAAAAGAATTGTGTTTTGAACCAAGGACCTCCCATACTCTTTACACTGAAAGGGTCTTCCTCCTGTATGGATTCTCCGATGTCCAATAAGATTGATGCTGTGCATGAAGCTTTTCCCACACTGGTCACGTCTATGTTCTTCTCCTTTTTTCAAGTTTCCTTGATGCTTTTTTAGGCCTGTCTTTCCATTGATTACGTTCTCTAAAATGAGTGAGTACCCTGGAAAATGTTCCTGGTCTTTGCAGATTCTATTGAATATTGTCCTCTGTGATTCCACTTCCTTGGATGCTTCCTGCTTTGGAGCCAATTTCCCAGTGTCGAGCTTGGTCTCACTTTCTAAAATAGAAAATGAATCATCCAAATGTCACTTTCTTTTGTAAAACTTTTTACTATGAAAAATTTAAACATGTAAAACTAAACAGAAATGCCATCTTTTTGAATTGATGAAATAGCAAATTCCTTAGGGATTGCTTATTTCCTTTTTAGCCATGCTCCCCCAACAACCAATAAGTACCTCTTGATTGAATTAATGAAGGAAAGTGCTAGAAAGGAAAAGTTAAGTAGGCATATCTCAGGAATAAATAATCTATGTAAAACTTAGGTGGAGGCCAGACACAGTGACTCATGTCTGAAATCCCGGTGCTTTGGGAGGCCAAGATGGAAGGATCACTTGAACCCAGGAGTTCGAGACAAGCCTAGGCAACATGGTAAGACCTTGTTTCTGTAAAAAAAAAAAAAAGTAAAGCGGGATTGGGAATAATATTACCACCAAAACAGAATGCAAATCAACAAAGCATATTGAAAAAGTCAAAGTATATAAAGAATACTTTAAATTGCATTCAAATACCATTACAGCAGAAAAACAAATGTGTATTTATTCTGTAGTTTGAAAAAAAAACTCTTTTGTCCTAATCTTCTCCCAAATAAGGCAATGCTTACAGATTTAATGTAAACCAACACTTCCTTTATAAACAAAGGTCAGTATTCCTTTATGATCACACTTAAAAAAAAATTCAATTCAGTAAAATTTGGCCTGAAGGAGATACATTAAATGCCTCATTAAGCTTGGTCAAAGGAGATTCCACCTGAACTCAGAGGAAATACTGGAAAAGGACTGATTTCTTTGCTCTCCTAGTCGCTTTATTGCTGTTTGCTGAACACAGATTTTTGAAAAGTGTCAGAATGTAAAAAGGGGGATGCTTTGTAAATGGAAAGCACATTTGACATGCAGAGAACATGAAAAGGAAAAAAGCGTACCTAATCTAGATTAGAGTGACATGTAGGGGAAAGTACCGACAAGAAAAAAATAATTTAATATGGAAAAAGATAGGAGAAATGTAGTCAAAGTAAAAGGCTTAAAAAGTAACTTTAGCCGGGTACAGTGGTTCATGCCTTAATCTCAGCACTGCCTGAGCCTTGGGGGTCTGAGACCAGCCTGGGCAACTTGGCAAGACTTCATCTCTACAATAAATTAAAAAATTAGCCAGGCATGATGGTGTGTGCCTGTGGTTTCAGCTACTAGGAAAGCTGAGACAAAAGGATCACCTGAGCCCATTAGGTCAAGGCTGCAGTGGCCATGAGCATGCCACTGTACTCCAGCCTAGGTGACAGAGTGAGATTTCTACTCAAAAAAAAAAAAAAAAAAAAGTAACTTTATCACTGATGGGTAGAGAACACAGTGCTAGAGGGAAGAGAAAAAAAGGTATTTAGGAGGTCACTGTAAAGGAAAAGTAACAGAAAAAGTAACAGAATGATGTGACAATTTAATTCTTTAATGAAAAGGAAAGGGAGATCTATGAAAATAGATTAAAAATCTTTTGCTTAAAAGGCCAAGAATAAAGTCTATACTTTATAAAGACAGAGGGAGTTGGGCCAGGAAGGATTTTATGGGAGAGTTTGGGTTAGAGATGCTAATAATTAAGCTATAGAGAATGGCTTTTGTTGACCAAGCAAGAGTCCCTTATCCTAAGCCACCTCCCCAGATAGACTTTTCCTCATCTCCTTTCTATGGAAAATGGGGTTCCAAAGAGTCATGCTTGAGCAGAGTCTCCATGTGTTGGAGCTGATAACTTGGTGACTGCTGTGCAACTCCCAGACATACCACCTCCTTCCAGAGTACTTCTAGTCCATCTGCTTGAGATATGCCCTGGAAACAATTAGAAATCATTGGACTTGAGAGGAAACTGCTTTGGGAACTTAACCTAAAATCTCAGGAAATACCTTTCATGGAGACAGAACAGGGAAAAGGAACCCAATGGCCTTAGAAGGAGAGATAAGATAGAAAAGGGAAGTGACAGAACCAGTGAAACCTGATGGGAATGACAACTCAGTAATGCTGCCCTCGCTGCTTTCCAATTGACCTAACCTTTAAATGCTGCACTTTACCACCACAAAAACACACCTCCCCTTCCCTTCCCACCTGGGTCATCAAGTTCTCTCTCCAAATCCTCCAGCAAAGACACAGTCTCATCTCCATTCAATGAATGACGCTCTCGCACCCAAGACTGGAGCTCCTCAAGCAGGATGGACAGGAATTGCTCCAACACCAGCAGCTCTAGGGTCTGCTCCTTCGTGTGCTCCTCTGGTCTCAGCCACTTATGGCAAAGTTCCCAGATTTGGCTTAGAGCCTCCCGGGGTCCAGTGCTTACTGGTAGCAGAACTGTCTAAGGCGTTTGCGGAAGACCTCCTGACTAGACTGGCTGTTCTGTGGAAAGTCAATCTCTTGTACAAAAGTTATCTTCCTCCACCTTTACTACCACGGTTCCCTCCTGTTCTCCATCCTGAATGATACAATCTGTAGCCATTTTCATCCAGGAGAGGGGTCTGCAGATGGATTTATACTACAGGGAGACTCCCTTTCAAAAAACATTTAAAAAATACATTATTCAAAGGTGAAAAATTGCCAACAGTTAAAAAAAAAAAAACTACATGTATTATAAAGGCTGCCCATACCACTTTATAAAAAGAACAACAAAGCCGGGCTCGGTGGCTCAGCCTGTAATCATGCGCCTTGGGAGGCTGAGGTGAGAGAATTGCCTGAGCCCACGGGTTCAAGACCCACCTGGGCAACTTGGCGAGACCTCATCTCTACAATAAATCAAAAAATTAGCCGGGTGTGGTAGCATGCACCTGTAATTTCAGCTACTTGCAAGGCTGAGGCGGAAGGATCACCGGAGCCCAACAGGTTGAGGCTGCAGTGACCGGGAGCGGCCACTGCACTCCAGTCTGGGTGACAGAGTAAGACTTCAACTCAAAAAAAAATAAATTAATTAAATTAAAAATAAATAAATAAAGAACAACAGAAAATGTTTTTGAAGTTTTGCTAACAGTGATGCAGACGACTTGAGAATTTGACATTTTTAGTAAAGGAAATTAATATGATTATCTTAGAAACCAAAAGAGTGACCTTTTTCCTATCAGTGTTTCCTGTGCTCACTCTACTTCAATCAAACCATTTTCTATTTTGGACTTGTCAAATACATTCCACCTGAGGGCCTTCACACCTACTTTGTCTCTCATTTCATTAAAGTATGCTGCTCACAAACTATTTTTTTATTTCTATCTTATCATGTATAAAATAACTCTCCCACTACTATCCACTCTCTTACGCTACTATATTTTTCTTTATAATATTCATCACCACCTGACATTAAAACATATAATGAAAAAGCAAATAGACAAATCTGCTTTTTGTTTGTCACCCCGTACCACAACATAAGTGCCATAAAAGCAGGGGCATTCTTTCTTCTATAAACTGCAATATTTCCACTGTCTAGAATAGTGCCTGGTACATAGTAAGTCATCAATACTAACAGAAGGTATTCACTGTAAGACTGTCACAAAATTTGTTGAGGAATTTTTTTTCCTTTTCACTATGTGATAAATAAATGAGATGATTAGAGAAACAAGGCAGTGAAATTATTATACAGCACAGGTCCACAATCCCTTTTCCACAATTTTGAAATTCCCCAAAGCTCTGAAAACCAAGACTATTTTCATAGTCTTGAAGTGACATAAATATATTTTGTAACAAAACTTGGCTTCAAATGACAGTGAGCTATTTATAGTCTTTGACTATATGTTTTATTACAGAAACGACTTGACTACATGTTTTATTACAGAAATATTAATAGGTTGAATATGAGCTTTTCCAGGCCCCTGGAGTGTTATGCATTCAATATAGCATATATACATCGAATTGCTTTCTAAAAGACTTCAAAATCTGTTTTCCAAAACACTTCAGACCCCCAGGATTGGGTAAAAGTTTCCCTGTTTTCTATGTGTCAAGGACCCATCTGATCATTCTTACACTCAGGAGTCCAGCTTCTCTGAAATTCCCGGAGAAGAGGAGGAGGCTGACTTCAATCTTCAAGACGCCCCGACTGGAGTAGGGAAGGCGGGGTTGATGTCTGGCACGAAGCTCCATCCTCTCCGTCACGGGTCCCTCCAGGAGACCAGCTCAGGGAAACTCGGACTGGAAAGGAGAGGGAGTGTTTATACCTGGGCCAAGGCCAGCCCAGAGGAACCCTAGGCCTCAGCAACCGTCCCTTGCAGTTACCCCCACTCAGGCCCCGACACGAACCCAAGAAGAGTCACTACGCCCCCTCTAGAAATGCCTGTCTCTTTGGCTTGTTCTCTCCCGGCGTCACTCGATTACACCGTTCCGAGGTCAATTCGTATTACCCAAGAATCCCTCAGCAAAGCAAAGCATCTCCCACTCGGATCAATTCTCTCTCTCTCTCTCCCTCCCTCCCCCTCCCACTCTCTTCTGTCCTGTCCTCCCCCCTCCTCCTCCTCCCACGTCTCCTCCTCTTCCCCCCCCCCCACCCCCGCCTTGCTTTATCTCCACCTCTCCATCCCTCGCCAACCAAACCAAATCAGCACCTGCCCATTCCCTCAAACTCTGTCAGTTCCCCAGTATGCATCATTCCATATTAATCTCCCTGCTCGTATAACTAAACAGACATACACATTTATAAGTAAATACAAAAAGACAAGATAATGCTTAAGAGCTTGGTTTCTGAGCTTGATTTAGAAATCCTGGTAGCTGTTCCAGCTACTTGGAAGGCTGAGGCAGAAGGATTGCCCAAACCCAGCAGGTGGGGGCTGCGTTGTCCGCCAATGTGCCACTGCACTCCAGCCTGGACAAGAGTGAGACTCCAACTCAAAAAAGAAAAAGAAAAAGAAATCCTGATAACTTTGTGCTATGAATCAAGTTATTTAATCTCTCAGTGCTTCGTTTTCTTTACTGTAAAATAAGAATAATAATTGCACGTACGTCAGAGTTATTGTTGAGTATTAAATTATTAACACGCAATGAGCCCCAGAAGTCCCATAGACACCAAATGTTGCCTAAGTATATAGGATTTGGGGGGGGGGGGGCGAGGGGGCAGGGAGAAGGGGATATTTTATGTTTAATAAAATGAGGTAATATATACAAGATATATACAAGTAGGCATATTCTTGCATATTTTCTTTATACTTCTAGAATCCTACTAGAATGCTTTATAAGTCATCTGAAATAATTCTTAGGCATTGTTTTTAATGGCCCCATGGTGTTTTTTTGTTTTGGGGAGTTTTTTGGTTTGTTTTGTTTTGCTTTTGCTTTTTGAGTCAGAGTCTCACTCTGTTGCCCAGGCGGGAGTGCAGTGACACCATCACTGCCAACATAGCCTTGACCTGCTGGGCTCAGGCGATCCTTCACCTCAGCCTTCCGAGTGACTGGAACCATAGGTACACAGCCACCACACCCTGCTAATTTTTTGATGAGGTCTTGCCAAGTTGTCCACGCTGGTCTCAAACTCTGAACTGAGGCAATTCTCTTACCCCCTCCTCTCAAAGTGCTGGGATTTTATAGGCATGAGCCCAGCCCATTTTAATAGCAAATTTATTAACAGTCGTACTACAATACATTCCCAGTACTTTTGTCATAATAAACAAGTTTGCAATAAGTTCTTATACATGATCTGACTTTGCAATGATGGTTTTATTTCTAGAGGATAGATTCTCATAAGTAGTGTTGCTCAATGGAAGAATATATATGTATTTTTAACAACAGGTGATATTAGATTACTTTCCTAAAGGCTGTAACTACCTCACATTTCATAGAAATATAAAACAACACACTTTATAGCTTTTTCAAATTTTGTTGTTGTTGTTGTTGTTGAACTGGACTTTCGCTCTGTCACCCAGACTGGAGTACAGTGGTCGCTCCCAGCCACTGTAGCCTCAACCTGCTGGGCTCCGGCGATCCTCCCACCTCAGTCTTCCAAGTAGCTGGAACTACAGGTGCGCGCTACCAAGCCCAGCTAATTTTGATTTATTGTAGAGATGAGGTCTCGCCAAGTTGCCCAGGTAGGTCTCAAACCTACGGGCTCAGGTAATCCACTCACCCCAGTCTCCTGGCTAGCTTTTTCAAATTTTTAATCAAAGTTTAGTGGTATGTCATTTTATTTGAGGATGTGTCCAAATTCATATCTGCAGAATTGTTTTCTGAATGCGACAATTGTTTATTCTTCTACATTTAGATATTTTAAAGGCATTTCAAACAAAACATGTGCAAATTCAAACTTATGATCTCTGTCCCCCAACCTGATCCTCTTCCTATATCCCTGTTGTCCCCTTGGCCAAATCATAATCTCTTCTTTATCCTCATATAAAATCAACCAAATTCCTATCAAATATATCTTCAAAATACTTATTTATTTTTTGATTTGGCATCTCACTCTGTTGCCCAGGCTGGAGTGCTGGAGTGCAGTGGCACAGTCACGACTAACGCAGCCTTGCCCTGCTGGGTTCAGGCAATCCTTCTGCCTCAGTTTTTCAGGTAACTAAAACTACAGACATTCACCACTACCCCAGCAAATTCTACTTATTGTAGGGACAAGGTCTAGCCAAGTTGCCCAGGTTGGTCTCCAATCCCTGGGCTCAGGCCATTCTCCTGTCTCCACATCCCAAAGTACTGGGATTACAGGCATGAGTCACAGTGCTGGGCCCAATATATTTAATTTTTTATACATATATTTGCACATATCTCTGGGGTACATGTGATATTTTGTTGCATGCATAGAATGTGTAAGGCTCAAGTCAGCATATTTAAGATATTCATAGCCACAAGCATTTATCATTTTTCTTTTTGAAAACACTTCACATTCTAATTTCTAGCTATTTTGAAATGTACATGGTTAACTGTAGTCATCTTACTCTACTGACAAACAGTAAAACTTGTTTCTTTTCTCTAACTGTATATCTGTACTCATTAGCCAACTTCTCTTCACCCTCCATCCTCACACCTACATTCTTCCCAGTCTCTAGTAACTATCATTCTACTCTACCTACGTGAGATCAACATTTTTAGCTCCCACATATGAGTGAATACATGCAATATTTGTCTTTGTGTGTCTGGCTTATGTCACATAGCATAATGATCTTCATTTCTATCCATGTTGCCACAAATGATATGATTTTGTTCTTTATTATGGTAGAATAGTATTTTGTTATATAAATACACCACATTTTCTTTATTCATTCATCCATTGATGGACACTTAGGCTGATTCCACATCTTTACTATTATGCATAGTGCTGCAATAAATATGGGGGGGTGCGTGTATCTTTTTGATATACTGATATCTTCTTCCTTGAATAAATACTCAGTAGTGGAATTGCTGGATTGTATGACAGTTTTATTTTTCATTTTTGAGAAATCTTCATAATATTTTCCATAATAGCTGTACTAATGTACATTCCCACCAACAGTGTATGAGAGTTCCCTTTTCTGTACATCCTCATCACTTGTGTTTTTTTTTTTTATTTTGTTTTTGTTTTTTATAATAGCCATTCCAACTGGGGTAAGATAATATCTCATTGTAGTTTTCATTTGTATTTCCCTGATGATTAGTAATGTTGAGTATTTTTTCATATACCTGTTGGTCATTTGTATATCCTCCTTTAAGAAATGTCTATTTAGATCTTTTGTTCATTTTTCAGTGGAATGAATAGTTTGAGTTCCTTGTATAAGATATTCTGGATATTAGTCCCTTATCAGATTTATATTTTGCAAATGTTTTTCCCCATGCATTAAGTTGTCTCTTTACTGTGTTGACTGTTTCCTTTGTTGTGTAGAATTCTTTTTAATTTAATATTGTCCCCTTTGTCTATTTTTGTTTTTGTAGCTTGTGCTTTTGGGGTTACAGCCATAAAAACTTTACCTAAACCAATGTCCTGGAGTGCTTCTCCTATATTTTCTTCTATTAGTTTTATAGTTGCAGGATTTACATTTAAGTCTTTAATCTATTTTGAGTTGATTTTGCATATAGTGTGAGATAGTGAGGTCTAGTTTTATTCTTCTGCAACTCGATGTGGAAGAAGTGAAATAAAAAATGGCAGGAGCACTGATTGGCATCAAAATTGATCAATTCAAAAACTGTTTTGAGCAGTGAAAAAAGCGTCTCGATAGGTGTATTGCATCAGAGAGTACTTTGAAGGTGACTGAACTTTAAACATGTAAGACTAAGTACACAATTTTCTAATAAATAAATTATGAACTTTTGGGGGTCCCCCTTGTATATCTCACTGAAGTTTTAAAACATCATTATTTTGAATTCTTTTTCAGGCATTTCATAAATTTCCCTTTTGTTGGAGTTTATTGTTGAAGGATTATTATATTCCTTTTGAGGTGTCATATTTCCTTCTTTTTTCATGTTTCTTGTGTCCCTTTGTTGATACCTATTCATCAGGTTCAACAATCACTTTCTCTAATTTTTCAGATTGGCTTTCATAGGGAAAAATTTTGTCTTGTGGATGTATCTGTTGTGTTGCTTGGGTAAGGCACTTTAGCTTTGATTCTGGATGTTTGCAATAGTGTAGTCTCTATATGATTACCTCAGCTCTAAGAATAGTCAATGGTGCCTGTGACTTCCTCAATGGCTTAAGCTTCAGTTGTTAGTGGAGGCTGTGGTAAGTTTTTTCTGGGGACGAGATGAAAGCGGGCCAGTCCTTGGATCCCAGTGGTGGCAGTGTTGGGCCATGCATGACTGTTATTGGGCCCCTGGGTGGCATATGCAAGCATTGGTGTTAGTCAGTCCAGGAAGGCTGATTCTTGAGCCTTCAGGAAGCTTATTCAAGTGCTGATAGTGGCAGTGGGTGACTTTTTGGGCCTCTAAGCAACATGCATGGCATGGGTGATGGTAGTTCTGATGGCAAGACAACCCTTTGGTTTCTGGGTAGCATTTGCTGGTTTTAGCAATGGCTGTGATGAGCTGGACAGGCAAGTTCCAAAGCTCCTAGGTAGTGCATGCAGGTGGGTTCTGGCAGTGGTGATGGTGGCAGGCTGGACAGACCTAACCTCAGGTTTTCAGGAGAAGTGCCCAGATACCAGCAGTGGTGGATGGGATGGGGTGAACCTCAGGGGCCTCTGAACAGGGGCCTCAGGGGCCTTGGGCATTAATGGCAGGTGTTCTAAGTCTGTATTTAGGACCCCTTGGTAGTGTGCAAGTGTGCCCAGGATGACCAGTGGGGCATGGTGATCCCCAAGCCCCCAAGTGGCATGTATGGGCACTGAGTTTTATACTAGATGGCATGGGCCTGTTTGCAGGTCCCCCCAATGGTGCACCAGGGTGTAGGTTGTACTATGTGAAGCAGGGCAAGTCTTTCCAGGCTTCCAGATGGCGTGCTAAGGTGCTGGCAGCAGCAGACCTTCTGGGGCTGTTAGTAGGTCCTCTGATGGTGTGTGTGTACTAAATGATAGGACAGCATAATTCCTCTGTGACCGATGGGACAGGACAATTCCTGTGCCCTTGGGTGGTGTGCTTGGGCACTAGGAGGGTTGCAGTGCCAGGCTGCATGAGCCTTTGTCCTCAGGTACCCTGTGTATGTCTGTATGGGCACAATCTGTGGTGAGCAAAGAGGAGCAATCTCCAGGCTCCACGCGATGTGCTCAGGTGACTGCAGCAGTGGAGGCAGTAAGCAAGGAAAGCCTGTCCTCTGGGACATGCAAGTGTACAGTGGCCCTACTGCTTGGAGATGGGGTTGCTATCTGTGGTAGCCACCCCAGCAGGTGGATTTTAGGCTCTGGGAAGTGCATACTTCAAATCCCTTTGTCCTAGGGGCAGCCTACCTGGTGTATTGCACCACCCTTTCCCCAGTATACAGATCACTGTGTGGACAGGAATGCTGGAGATCCTACCACTCCACTGGGTCAAGTCAGTGTTTTGCCGTTGCAACAATCCAAGTGGATGGGGGGTGAGGGGGATGTCAGATGGGGCTCCAGGGATGTAGCGATACAGAGGCTATTGGACCACAGGGCAGGATGCAGTCTGGTGGGGGCTGGGCTCTCTAAACATTGTACCATGCTGTAGTTGCGTGGGACCTGGAGGGGAGGGGTGGGACCTAGCATGAGCTCCCTCTCTTGAACAGTGCCACTGTGCAGACACCAGGGAGTTCATATGTCAGTCTCAGGACCTACTGAGTCAAGGGACTCTTTTGTGGTTAGGATTACAAAAGTCTGTGGTAAGAATGTGGACTGCTGGAGATCTCTCACTTTTTCTCTATACTGGGAAGCTTCTCTGGGCTCTTGGCTGAAACTGGCTAGGTTGTCTTTCTCACCTCCCTCTTCTTTAGTGCCTCAGATATTTCTTATCACTTCTCTACTGAATTCCAGTGTTCTCTCTTAGATCCTGCTTGAAGCCTGATTATCTACTTGTTATTTTGGCTCTTCTTTGTGGAGGAATTAAGGGTCCTGTACCTTTAGTCAGCCATCTTGAACCTCTCTCTGTTTTGTTCCAAATAGTTTTTTATTGCATTCATTTCTTTCTTTGTTCTCTGCCTTCATCTCATAAGCTGCCATCCATCATATCTCTCCTGGAGTATCACCACAATTTCTGTCTCCCCACAGAAATTGTCTTCCTTCATTGAGCTATACAGCACAGTCAGTCATCTTTCAAAAACATGAAGTTTCTTTTGGACTTTCCTATTCCTTGAAATCTTGTAAGGATCTAAGTAAGGGTTATAGTCCTTACTAATCAAAATAAAAATCTTGACAGATTTCCTTGAGGAAATCAATAAGCATGACATTCACTCTTAAATATTCAGCATTCCCCCAATAATAATAAAAATATTATCCCAGATAATTGGAATATCATTATCATGCCTAAAAAAAAGCAAGAGATTTCTTAACATCTAAAATTTAGATCACATTCACATTTTTCAAACAGTTTCCAAATATCTTTTATAGTTAAATTAATACTGATTGTACAAAAATAATATTTTGAGGGTTTTAAATCTGTCTGTGTATCTATCTTTGTTTCTATCTATCTATACATATATTTCAAACTAGGGTTTAATCAAGTTTTATACTCAGTATTTGGTTGTGTCTCCAAAGACACAAACAAAGTCTCTTTTAATCCAGGCATTTCCCACTTTTTTTTCTCATGGTAATGAGCTTTTGAAGAAGCCAGATCAATTTCATCATGGAATGGTCTATATGCTGGTTTTGAAACTTCTGTTCTCACATGGCTTTTACTTATTTCCTCTATCTCATGAAATTTTTGTGTAGCGGAAATGTGGTCTAGAGATGTGATTGAATTTATGATATTGTTACTATTCTTTTAGTGGTTATCTTGGAGATTATAACATAGTTTTTGACTTATTGAAGTTAAATATGACTTGGTACTTACATTGTCTTTCTGTAAAATGTAAGACTTGCTTTCTTAGTTTACATGCTATTGTTTTCATGTAGTTTAATTCTCCCTGCATTTTAACCCCACCCCTCAAGATGCTGTTCAATTCAATGTTCATTTAGTTTTACACAATATTATTTATCATTTTCATTCCTTTATGCAACTCCTAACTTCAATCTAAAATCATTTTTCTTCTTGAAAACTACCCTTTAGTATTCCCTTTAGTCTTCTGATGATAAATTATCTCAATTTTTGTTTGATTAAATAGTTGTTAATTTATTTCTATTCTTAAAGGATATTTTTACCTTCTTTCTTGAAAGATATGGTTGACAGTTAATAGTTACTCTCCTTTAGAGATTTGAAAATATTTCATTTCCTGATGCTGCTACCATATCTGCGGGAAAGTCAGTCTAATCATTGTTCATTGAACAATAAGCTGTCTTTTGTATCTGGCTTATTTTATTATTTTTATCTTTGGAATTTGCAGTTTTCCTATGATGTGCCTAATTGTAGTTCTCTTTATATTTATCCTTCATGGAATTCATCATTTCTTAAATTGGCCACTTGATTTTTTTTTGTCAGTTTTGCAAAATTTCCAACCACTGCTTTTCAGAATTTTCTTCTGCCCCATTTTTCCTCCTCTCCTTTTTGAATTTCAGTTACATATATGCAAGACCATCTCTCTTTATCTCTTTTTCTCTTATTTCTTCAATATTTTCTCTTTGCTTTTTCTCACTATGCAACATTCTGAATATTTTCTTCTGCCTTATATTCAATTTTATTCAGCTTTTCTATTTTTCTTAAGTTATAAAATATTTGAGGTATGTAAAAATATTTTGAATCTATATCTTTTAGAGCTGTATCTTGAATTACTAATAGTATTGTATAACATATGAGATTTACTTTGAAATAGTCCAGAGAGTGAAAGATTGGATATGGTGATAGCCATGAGTTGACAATTATTGAAACTGGATAATGAGCACATGGTTGTTCATTAATATAACCTTCCTACTTTTATATTTGTTAGGAAATATTAATAATACAAGTATTAAATAACAAATATAAGTGTGTCCACCATTCAATTTCCGAAATAAAACACTGTAGATAAAATTGTATCAAGGCTCTTTTCTTGACCCATTGTTCTTCCTCCATAGAAATAACAACTACCAGAATTTTAATTTCCAAGAATATTTTAGACTGCGTTTCTATCTATAACTTTTAAAATATCTATAAGTGGTGCATATATATGTGTGTTTCAAATTATTTCTTTACTACTCTTTTTTGCTTAGCACTTTACAAGTGAGTTTTGTCCATGTTGACAAATCCATCTCTAGATCACTTGTTTTCACTGCTGTACATTATACTGGGTTATAAATACACCCCAATTTAATCATTCTCCTATTGGTATTAGTTACATTGTCCAAAAACAATGCTGCTGTGGACATTCCTGTATATTTTTTATGCATATTTGTATGAGCATCACTAGTGCATTTAGTTTTTCTTTACAACTTTTACTCAGTAGTGAAATTGCTATGTAATGGGATATGTTTCTTTTATTGCACTGCATGTTGTGAATATTTGACATATTTGTGGCTGCCCAGAATATTTTGAACACATTTTCTATAGCTGTTACTTTTCTCTGTTATAATTCCTATCTACTCAAGGTAGGTGCCAGAGAAATTCACTTTCCAACTTTCGTTGCAGTTAATGAGCAGGCATGTAATATAGGTTTTGCCAATGAGATGCATCCATGAAAGACCTCAATTTAGAAGAAAGCACTGTGAGGAAGAGGACGCTGTGCAGAATTATGTAGCTGAGAGTAGAAGAGTTTGGCTACATTAAGAACTTTTATAGGAAAAATGACCAAGGTCTGTGCTGTAGTATCCTGTGTTCAGGTTCATGCTGAAAATGGTGACAATTATCCACTTTTGTGGGATTGATTGTATGAACAGTCTGGAAATAAAATAAAATTTAGGCAGTTTTCCTGGCTCTATAGTCCTAGTATCTGTTTTTCTGGCCCTTTGGGAGACTCTATAAATCATCAAATATTCTTCAATAAACTCTTATCTTATTTTTTCTATATAGTAGATTCTGATGTTTGCAACTAAGAATTCTAACTGATATGTTTAGTTATTCTGAACTCTACTCATCTCATGGTGCATAATTAAATGCTAATTATATAACAAACTGGAATATATATACGAGGCTGCTTCTGTTTGGAAGCAACCAGCTCTATAGTCATTAATTTCCCTTGATCTTGCCCAAAGAGATCAGTAGCTCAAGAACATACCTGTCACACATTCATAGCGTAACCATGTGCCAAAATTGCATTAGTTGGGAAACTGTGCATTAGATATTGCCAAATTACTATCAAATTATACACCCTCTGATAGTGCACAAGAGTTCTTGCTGGGCTACATTCTCCCCAACTTTTGATATCACTGGGCTTTAAAACTTATTCCAATCATATTAGCATATATTTATGTACTATTTTTTAAAATGTGCATCGGTTACTAGTATATATCTTCTAATTTGAACTTCCTCATTTGTGAATTCCTGGCTTCATTTCATTGTATGTTTTCTTCTCAGTTAGTATTTTTATTATTGATTTATAATAAGCTCTTTATATATCCTGGATATTTATGTTTCCTCACTCTCTGGGTTGCTTTGAAGGCTGCAGGGATGTCTCTAGAAATTATACATTCATCATTTTGTATTTTATTTTAAAGTGGACCCCCCAAATTATGTAAGATTCAGGTTCTCTAAAACCTAGATCCATCCCTGCCATTCCACTCTGAGGCCCAACTCACTATTTTGTTTATGCTGTCTTCTGAGTCACAGAAGATTTTATGGTTAATTTAATTAAATGTATTTTTATATGAATTTGGATATTATTTAAGAAAAAGTTTCCTAACTCTAGAAGATTAAAATATTATCTTATATTTGCTTTCAAATAATTTAAAATTTTGATATTTCACACTAAAATGTTACATTTAGAACTGAATTTGAGGGGGTATAATGTGAGGTGGTGATTGAGTTTTATTTGCATTTTTTTTCTGCATGGGTACTCAATTGTATCACGCTTTTTTTTTAAAGCAGGATTTATGGAGAGTTCAGGAAAGCTCCCACAGTGGGAGGGCACCTGAGGGGGTTGCCCTGTATCATGCTTGTTATTGAACACTTTATTTTTTTCTCTAGTAATCTGCAGGCCCAGCCAAGTGAGGTGGCTCACTGTAATCCCAACACTTTGGGAGGCAGAGGTTAGAGGATTCCCTGATCTTAGGGATTTGAGACCAGCCTGGGCAACTTGGCAAGATCTAGTCTCTACAATACATCAAAAAAATTAGCCGGGCATGGTGGCACGCACCTGTGGTTCTAGCTACTTGGAAGGCTGAGGTGGAAGGATTGCCTGATCCCAGCATGGTGGAGGCTGCCATGGCTGTGAGTGTGCCACTGCACTCCAACCTGAGTGACAGAGTCTGACTCAGAAAAGCAAAAAAAAATCTGCAAGCCTATTTATTTATGAATAAAAATTATATATGTTCATTTTTAACTCTTTATTCTTTGTTCTATTCTATTGATCTAATTGTCCATCTATGGCTATGATTGAGCAAGGGTATATCAAGAAGCAAACAAGTGAATCATCTAAGTTTCATTTGTATTACATTCTAACCTCACTACGTAACAACTCTAAGGATTTCAAAATGACTAGGTGCCAATTTTGACTTCTACTTCAATGGACTTCTTGCTATATCCCCCGGCAAGAGTGTGCTGCCTTTGAGACTAGGACCTCTAACTTTGCCAAGTTCAGAATTGCAGTGATGGAAAGCACAAATGCCTCAGTGATTCCTTGGGAATAATGATTAATGAGGCCACTCCTACTTCCACTTCTTGGTTACTGGATTCATATTTTCTTTCTATTGAAGACACAGCACTGTTAAGAAGCTTCTAACCAGTGCATAAATTACATCCTGGAGAATGTCATATTACATCTGATCTGGTGCTTCATCTATGCTTTCAGCAAACCAGTCCAACTCTCTGTCAGACAAGGCACTTCTAGAGGAAGTAGTATGGTATAGGACCAGAGAATCCCATCATTATGGGCATACTTCCTCACCTCACTTTCTATGAAGCAGTTCTCCTGGCCAGACACCAGTTCAGTGTGAGATTCCATGAATATGAATTCAAATGCCCCCAAATAGTGGTCTTGATGTAGGCTCTATGAACAAAAAAGTCAAACCCACACCTGGAAATAGGTGTCTATTCCTATAAGAATACACCAATGGCTTGTCTATGATATAATGGACCTAATATTATCAACCTGCCACCAAGTAATTGGTTGGTCTCCTTGAGGAACAGAGCCATGATGAGGCCTCAACTTTTGTATATGTTGCTGGAACTTTGGACATTCAGAAGCAGCAATAGCTACTTCTGCTTTAGTAAATGGGAGTCCACTCTGTTGCACATTTGTATAGTTTTTATGTCTGCCACCTTGGTCACTCCATTTACATGCTCATCATACCAGTCCTAGAGTAGTTAGTGATAAAAACTGACTAATGTCAACTGCTGAAGACATTTTCCAACTTATTTGTTTAGTACCTTTTCCATAGCAGACGCTTTCTGGTATATGCCATGGTGTTTAAGGGTCCTTCTTTTTGGGCTAAATACTTTGACTGACCTCATCAGTCAAGGTATTTCAGATCTGAACATAAGTTTCCTTCCTTCCGTCCTTCCTTCCTTCCTTCCTTCTTCCTTCCTTCCTTCTTCCTTCCTTCCCTTCTTTTCTTATTTTTTAAAGGAAAACAACTGACTTTTAACTTTTTATTCTGATGCCTGGTTATACTCATTCATTTATCTCAGGAGTTTTGTTTTTGTTGATTCTTTGGGATTTTATCATGTATAGGTATTAGATTTTGTCAAATGTAAAAACTGATTTTTTAAAGTGACCTCCCTCAGCCTCTTGATTGCCCATTCTTGTCTTATTTTGATTGTATATATTAAACAGTAGTCTTATTGGCTGCCTGTGTATTTTCCCTAGGGATGTATACAGTGCTGTCTTGACCTTGTCTGCCCCTCCAACCTCACTGATTGTGATCAATATAGTCCCTTGATTTCTGGTGCTTAAACTCTGCCAGCTTACTTCATTATCCTCATTGCTATTAATGAGTCAAACTACGTGCATACCTTTTCAACTGTCTGCCTTGGTTTGTATGTGACAGACACTCCTAACCATTTATTAATGTTGGTGCCCCTCCAAACAGCTCAGAGTTGTCAGCTTTAGTGAATGGTGTTTCATCTGGGCCATCCCATATTACATAATTTTTGGTGCGTCTTTGTCCTTACATATTTATCCATCTATCTTGCTTTTTTTTCTGAGCCTTTTCATCCTTTTCTCCACCATCTGCCATAGCAACTTGGGCATTTCAGCATTGCTCACCAGGCTTATAAAAACCAACCTAGTTGTGTATTTTCTCTGTTTTCTTGAGTCCTTGTCAGGATGTTTAATCCTGTGTCCTGAGAGTGAGTCAATAAACTCTTGCTTATCTAGTTTTATGTTCCGGGTACCTTGATCAAGCTCTCTCAAAAGCCAAGCACATGGGTTTTTAGGTTTCTCCAGCATGCTAGCCATTCATTGCATCCTCTTTAGGACATTAACCTTTGTCTCCTTTATCAATCCAAACCATGTTCCAGATGAGTTATTCTGGGATTTTCATTAGTCATCAATCAGGAAAAGAGATGGGTACCACATTTGAAAAGGACTCTTTTATCTTTGCTGGGGACATTTTGCTACAGGCAGATATGCCAGGACTTAATTTAAAAAAGGTGGGCCACTTTCTCAGACCCTATAAAGCATTCTGTAAAGTCTTCAGGGACATTTTCCTTAGGACCATCCATCCAGATGTTTCCATGTCATGTTTAAAGTTTCCCAGGTTTTCCCAACAAAGGCCTTATTCGTATCAGAACAGCCTTCCCTGGCTGAGAATTCAGTCATTTTTGAAAGTCTGTAATATCGTCATAAACTGCTTTTGCTCTTCATCTGTATCTACTCTCCCATTACAAGAGATAAGAAACTCTTTATAGCCTACAAAAGGAGCTCTCACCTCTCACACTTAGTTTTTAACTAATTGTTAATTGCTTTCATTTTATTATCCCTCTATAGGGCATTGATTTATTAGTCAGATCCATTGTCTTGTATACATTGTTTCCCTTATGCCATTCAAATGCCTAAATAATCCTATAGGCAAGAATGCTCCTCTTCAACAGCCAGTAGAATTTTTGTGAGTTGGGCCTTCACTTTGTTCCAGGGGCTAATTTTGCCCTACATACCATTTTGGTCGGGATCATCTTGAGTGATCCAGTTTCCAAACCTCCATTTTAATGCCCATTTTCTCAATCTATTTCCCTAACAATTGTTTCATTTTGAGTGTCTAGGAAACAGACGCTAGGATAAAGTTAAAAGTGGAAAAGGTTTATTAAGGATAGTGCTTAGGAAAGACAAAAAAGGGGCAGAAACAGGAGTAGGCATAGGAAGTCTTGAGACCATGATGCAGGTCTGACACCTGTGAAGAAAAGAAGAGGGAAGAATGGATAATTGGGTAGAAAAAAGCTCAGAATGCAGTTCAACTCTGAAAGCATTTTGGCCAGCCAATAGAGAGCTCTAGAACAAAGATGTCCCATTAGAGAACTCCCAGGTATGGCAGAAATTGTCAAGTACTGGTACCTCCACCATCTTCAGTCTATGGTTGGAGCTTCCTGGCATGAGCTTGGCTTCTGGTAGAATGCTATGGCATATCTCAAAGTCTACTACTGTTAGAGACTGTTATCCTAACTGCGTTTTTCATGTCAAGTTATCTCCTAAAGGATGATCTGAGCTGTACACTTCCATGACTTCTATGTTGTTTTAATTATTGTTAGGTCAGTGAACTAGTGCTGCAGGAAAGATATGAAGAGTTGCACAAAGAGTAGTTCAGAAAAAGTTTATTTAGAAAGTAGATCAGAGAAAAAGGGTGGGTTCATCTCTCCAGGATTGGAGAGAGGAGTCAGACACTTAAGGAAGGTTGGCAGCAAATGCTTGAAGTTGAAAGCATCTAAAGCTTTCCTTTTAGTGGGGGCAGGAAAGTACAGGAGTTGTCATCATGGTGATGGAGTGGTGGTCTGTGTCACATTGGTCACAAAGGACTGATCATAATAAATTAGGTCAGCTTAGCATATTATGGCTGGAAGACAAATACTTTGGATAAAAAGGTAATTGGTACAAAGCATACTTGGGGGGATGGTTACAAGACAATTATCAGTAACTACCTCCGGGAATCTGATTTTGTTTCTTGTTTAATAATTATAAAGTGGGTTGAAGTAAGCTGCTGAAAAAGCTTGACAGAGCTAAGCAGTGTTAAAATGGCCACTTTGACTAAAACTACCCCATCTTGGATTTTCACCCTTTCAATTACTATAGCTTTAAAATAACTAAAATAGGCCAGGCTTGGTGGTTCAGCCTGTAATCCCAGCAATTTGGGACGCCAAGGCAAATGAATTGCCTGAGCCTGCGGGTTCAAGTCCAGCCTGGACAAAACTTGGCGAACAATAAATAAATAATTAGCCAGGCACACACCTGTAGTTCTGGTTACTTTGAAGGCTGAGGCGAAAGGATCACCAGAGTTCAGCAGGTCGACGCTGGGGTGGCTGTGAGTGTGCAACTTCATTCCAGCCTGGACGATGGAATGAGACTCCAACTCAAAAAACAAACAAACAAAAAACCAAAATAACTATTGATATCTGGGAGACTAGATTCTCCCACTCCTTGTTCTTCTTATTTCTTCAAATGATTTTAATTTATTCTTTATTCTTTTCTTTTTTGTTTTTGTTTTTTTTGGGGGGGATTCCTCTTACAAAGACATTAATTACCTTTACTTTTTTTCTCAACATCTCTTAACATTTATTTAATTGCTTCAATGTATTTATAATTGACCTGATCTTTCAGCTCACCAAGTGATTCTTCAACCATATCAACTCAAGTTCAAACATATCAATCAACTCAACTATTCAATTTAATTTTCTCCAATAGGTTCTTCTCTATAATTGCTTATATCTGCTTCATATTTTCAATATTCTTTCTTATCTCTTCAAGGATATTATGCCTTTTTAATACTTTATTATGAAATTTTTTAAATCTATGCAAATGAAGAGAGATTAACATAATAACTCCCACTTATATATCCCTCAAATTAAGAAATTATCAAGGGTACCTGATCTCAAATCAGGCAAAGTGAGAATCAAAGGGAGGCCCAAACTTTACCTGTACAATATCCACTTGTATACCTAATCCTGAATTGTACCCCACATTTTTAAAATAAAAAAATATATAAAAGAAATTATCATCAAAATTTTGCCTTATCTGCTTCAGTTAGCCCTTTTGTCTCCTCCCTCCTGTTCTTCTTTCTTTCATATTTTAAAGCAAGTCATGGCATTTCATCCCTGAAAATAGCCGTTTCTTTTTAAAAACATGTTCTTACGTAAGCACAATAGCATTCACATAAATAATAAAATTTAAAAATGTTAAATGTCTCTCAAAGGAAGACATCCGAGCAGCCAACAGACACATGAAGAAGTGTTCAACCTCACTAATCATCAGGGAGATGCAAATCAAAACCACACTGAGATACCACCTAACTCCAGTCAGAATGGCAATTATCAATAACTCAAAAA
>CAUYQG010227141.1:0-13225 GCA_963574415.1 Tarsius wallacei
CATAATAGCAAGAACCTGGAACCAACCATGCTATCCATCAAAAGAGGACTGGATTAAAAATATGTAGTACATATACACGATGGAATACTACGCAGCCATAAAAAAGAACAAAATCATGAATTTTGCAGCAACCTGGATGGAGCTAGAGTCTATAATACTGAGTGATCTCTCACAGAAACAAAGATCTAAGTATCACCTGTTCTTACTCATAAGTGGACCTTGAACATCTATTGTAATACTATAAGAAAAGGATCGACAGTGGTGGGAATCTATGGGGGGGGCAGGGAGGGCAAGGGTGGTGGGATTAATGGTGGTCAATATCTGTCTGGGGACGGGGGGACACCCCTTATCATCAAGGGTGCCTGAACGATGCACATTTGTATACCTAACCCTTAACTGTACCCCACAATTTTAAAATAAAAAATATGTTTAAAAAAAAAAACTTCAATAGATTCAATGATAAGGATATCTCTTAGATAACTGAGCATTGCGGTGTGCACCTGTAATCCCAGCACTTTGGAAGGCTGAGGTAGGAGGATTGCTTGAGGCCAAGAGTTTGAGACCAGCATGAGCAGTGTAGCAAGATCCTATCTCAAAAAACAACAAAAAAAGTATCTTCAAAACATCCTTTTTTTGAAGCCCCTGGAGAGACTGTGTTGCCTTTAAAGAGAGTAGTAAATGAAAAGGAGAGGTATGTAATCCAGGACACAGAAGAGCCAACTGGGACGTGCCTGGCTTGACTAATTGAAGTGTGTCTTCACCACATTGAGAGAAAAGTTGACTTCTGTTCTGGATATGAATTTAGGATGGGTGTAGAAAATTAAGGGAATGGAAAAACAAGTCAGTTATAAACCCCAAGATACACAAGAGAGGAAATGAAATCTAGTCCGCTGGCTCATGGTGAGAAGTATCTTACTAATCATAACATAAAAGCCAAGTGTAGATTGAACAAAAACTGTAACATGCCCAGACTGGAAGAACAAGAAGGGACATGTGAATGTGTGTGCACATCTCTGTGTGTGCGCCTGTGTGTGTGCGTGTGTGTGTGTGTGTGTGTGTGTGTGTCAGGGGTGGGGGATTACTGAGCTAATTTCTCACCCAAAATAAGGATCAATGTAACATTAAAATGCCAAGAGATAGCAGTATGTCCCTATTTATTTAGAAATATGGACCTCAAGCTGGGCACAGTGGCTCAGGCTTGTAATCCCAGCAATTTGGGAGACCGAGGCAGGAGGATTGCTTGATCCCACGAGTTTGAGACCAGCCTGGGCAACAAAGCGAGACCTTCTCTCTACAAAAATTCAAAATAGTAGCCAGCTGGGTGGTGCCTGCCTATGGTCTCAGCCACTTGAGAGACTGAGGCAGAAGGATCACCTGAGCCCAGGAGGTTGAGGTTGCAGTGAGCTGTGACTATGCCACTGCACTCCAGCCTGGGCGACAGTGTGAGACTCTGACTCAAAAAGTAAAAAGAAATGTGGAGCTCAGCAGGAAACAATTATTCACAAAGTAGGAAGTATCCCCTCCAGGGAGGGAGACCTGGGGGCAGCAGGGGGTGGAGCCTCTGCTTTCTAGGGTGTGTCTTGCAGGAGCATTTGGCTTTTTAAATTGTCTACATGTGCTAAATTAGTAAATGTTAAAAGGATATTTGCTATCTCCCCAAAAGCCCTGCAGTGTGAATGCACACACTGCCCTGTGTACAATCTGAAGAGTCAAAGAATTGACCAAGAGAAAAGCCAGGCCCCCTGAAGTGGCGCATTGCTGGGACCCTGTTGCAGGAAGAGACATGAGTGGTACACAGCTCCCTGTTCCCAGTCTGGCCTGGGTGTGGCTGGAGCTATTTCTGAGTCAGTGTGCTTGTGGCTGGAGCCCTGGGTATAGTCTCGACTGTGCTTGGGTTAACATGGTCCACCAGACGGCAGCGGGCTTTCTTCCCTATGCACCTCAGTGACACAGGCAGGATGTGTTTTGGGGAAGGATGAACCAAATGCATACGGCTTTGCTTATTATCAGAGGAAACAGAGGAGAACATGCAAAATGCAAATACAATATTGTTTATGATCCGTTCGAACATTATTTCCCTAGTGTGCGGCCTGTTAAACACAGCCTTAGAGCGCCTCAGGCAACGAGGCACATATGGCTTTAAACTCCTATTACAACTGAGAGCAGAATTGAGGTCTGATCCAATCATCATCCTGCTGCTGGGGAAGTTTAATGATAGTTAGAGATGCTTAGTGATTAATTTGTTTTGTCAGAATTGCGGTTCCCAAGGTCACAAATGCTGCGGCATTGCAGCCCACAGAATATGGCGAGTCACATCACATGACGAATTATGAAAGCAGCTACATTCCACCTGAAAAAGACCTTTTATGCCAAGTTTTGCTTTCCATAGCTTTAGTTCAAGTACAATTGGTGAAATGCTAGAGCTGGGAGTGTAGCTCATTGAGTGATATTCCCTCACTGGAAAAGTTGAGTCCTAAAGACATTGTATTAATAACTTGCTCCAGGTCAATTAGTTATTTATGTGTCAGAAAACACACTCTACCAAGCATCCACTATGTACCAGACTGGATGTTGTATCCCAGCCTGGCCTAGGCATGGTTGAAGTCATTTCTGAGAATCAGTGCGCTTTTGGCTGAGCCTTGGGTACAGTTTCAACTGTGCTTGGATTAACACAGTCCATCAAATGGGAATAGGTTTTCTACCCCTCCCAGTCCAGACCCAAGAAGCCCCTCACTGGAGAGAGTAGTGCAGTGTGGGAAGGGTTCTGATGGAGACAGCAAGCACAGCCCGAGAGGGCACCAAAGCTGGGCTCAGACTCATGCTGGAGGACAGAAGAGTGCTCTGGGAAAGCTTCCTGGAGGAGATAGTCTTAACTAAATCTTGAAGAACCAGGAGCATTTAGGAAAGGTGGCTCACCTTGTATACAGAGATGTGTACACTTGGAGAGCATGATGCTTTTAGGGAGCTCTGAGCAAGACATCCAGAGGACATAGAGCACCAGCTGGTGGCCTGTTGTGCAGGACTTTTATGCCAATGCTGGAGATAGGGTTTGATCCTCAAGGTAATATGTGAACCTTTGGTGCAACTTGGGTATTTGAGTCACTATTAGGTCGGATTTTTAGAAATATCACTGTAGAGCACTGTGGAGAGAGTCCAGAGTAGAGGAAGAGCCTGAAAGATGGACCTGGGAGATCCAGAGGAGGGAGGAGGACAGAGGTGAAGAGGAGGTGGGTTGAAAGGTGGGAAGTTTCATTGGGTTGACTGGGGATTAGGGGTGTCAGTGAGGGAAGTGGTCTATGGCAATGCCTGGGTTGGAGTTACGTGCCTGTGGCTCTCCTAAGCTGGGGCTATACTCTGGTAGCTTTATCATACTGGAATCTCAGGGGTGGTCCTGCCTCCAGGACTCCACTGGATGTTGCCCTAGTGGGAATTCTCTGAGATGGCCTCACCTATGTAGCAGTTCTCTCCCTGGGCCTTGAGGTTTTCTAGCGCATTCTTTGAAATCTAAGTGAAGCTCCACAGCTCCTATGGAGATGGCAGTACATGGATACTGCCATGGTTTATTGCTTGTGCCTTCCAGAGGGATGATCTGAGTTGCACCTTGGCCCTCTTGAGCCAGAGCTGCGGTGGTCCAAAAGTGCTGCATTGAATGTGAGAAGCAGAGCCTTGAAATCATTCTGTCCTCAGGCCTGGCACTCTAGGCCTGTGATGGACAAGGCAGTACTGAAGATCTCAGGAATGCTTTTGAGGTAACTCTTCAGTCTTGAGCTATCCATACCAATCTCTCTATCAGCAGTTGCTTGACTACATTCTTGGTTTTCTCTCCTTACACACATTTTTTTATTCCATATGAGGCCAGGCTGAGAATTTTCTAAATCTTTAAGTTCTGCTTCCCTTTTGATTATAAATTCTGTCTTTAATTCATTTATTACTTCTGTTTTACTATAAGTAGTCAAGAGAATCCAAGCTACACCCTCAACACTTTGCTTAGTTATTTCTTCTGCTGCATATCCTATTTCATCACTCACAACTTCCTCCTTCCACAAAGCACTAGGAATGAACACGATTCAGCCAAGTTATATGCCACTTTACAGCAAAGATGGACTTTCCTCCAGTTTCCAATAATATGTTCCTCATTTCCATCTGAAACCTTATCAGAATGGCCTTTACTGTCCGTATTCCAATCAACATTCTGATCACAACTTCTTTGGTAATCTCTAGGAAGACTGAGGCTTTCTCCTCTTCTTCTGTGCTCTCACCAGAATTGTACTTAAATCTCTGCTCACAGCAATATAGGCTTTTTTCTAGCATACACCTCCAAACTCTTCTAGTCTCTCTCTATTACCCAGCTCCAAAGCTACATCCACATTTTTAGGTATTTGATAGAGTCCAACCCCACTCCTGGTACCAATTTCTTTCTTAGTCTGTTCGGTCTGCTATAACAAAATACGTTCAACTAGGTAACTTATAAGCAATAAATGTTTAATGCTTGCAGTTCTGGAGATTAGGAAGTCCAAGGTTAAGGCCCCATTAGTTTCAGAGTCGGGTGAGGACTCATTCCTCATAGATGGTGTCTTCTATGTGCCCTCACATGGTGGAAGGGTCAAACAAGCTCTCTTGGGCCTCTTTTATATGGACACAAATTCCATTAGTGCTCTTCCCTCATGACTAATCACATCCTAAAGGTCTCACTTTTTAATACTATCACCTTTCAACATGAATTTTGGGGAGATAGATCATTCTGACCACAGCAATCACATTCTCTGAAGTGCAGCCTTTTCTATACCTATACTTTCCAGGTTCCTGTTGCTCTTTTGGGCCCAGGGCTGGTAACAGCTCCCAGGTCTTACTAGCTTTAGGGTACTGCACTGTCTCTTCATTCTTTGCTTAAATCCTTCCCAGACCTTTATAAATAGTCTGTTAAACTATCCCTGGATTACTCAATTTGCATATACTATTTATTTGGCGGGACTCTGGCTAATGCCATTCCTGGCTTGAGTGCCTGGGAGGAGACAATGAACTTGATATTGAAGTAACTCTCTCCACTGCCCCCACATCCCCTTATCCCACTGCCCATCACATGCTGCAGTTTTTATGCCCCCACCCCCATTGCTATCCTAACTGAGATATGCATGTTTAGTTGTCTGTCTCCTGGTGCAGCCTCCTTCCTAGGCATGCAGCCTCCATTCTTGCCCTCCTCCAACCCATTCCCATCTGCCAAGGGAGTTATCCCACTCACTCCCTGTACAAGGTCCTGAGAGGTCCTCATCCTCCGCAGCAGTTATCCACAGACCACAGAGGCTGCTTCTCAGTCTTCTCAGCTGAATGCTCTTAAGTAACAAGAGCAAACAGGGAGAAAAGGAAGGAAGGAAGGACAGGGAGATTCTCATCTCATCTTCCTTCTTCGTTCTAGAGCTACTTCCAGGCACTTCAGGGAAAACCCCTTTCCTGGCCTGTCTCTCCTTACACCGCCAAGGGGAAGCTCACTCCTTTGTCTTCTCAACTGGATTAATTATCTAGGGAGGGCTTTGCTATTCCATGGGTTCCTGCCAAAGCTGGCAGGCACCTGTACAGGTTTGGGAGTGCGTGTGGAGGAGACATCTCTACATCCTTCTTGGTTGGCCCAAGCACCCACTTTGCCTGAAGACCTCTTTAGGTAAAGGAGGTCACTTCTTGTCTGCACAAGGAAACCCACACCCAATGGAAGAAATACCCCAGTGTTTGCTTTCTCCACTTTCATAGATGTTTGTAGTTCTACTACTAGATACACAAGACTTTTGAGCGGGTACGCATTTATTGAGAGCAAGTGATTATTGGTTATGCTAGGGGGCAGAAGGTCACATGGTCCCTGCCCAGGAGGTTTCCAATCTAAGTAAAAGAGACAAAACAATTCAATGAAAGAAAAATATATATCCCAGTAAATGAGATGGTGCTTTAAACCTCAGAGGGTGTGAGGTTATTGGCTTTTTCTTTTCTTATTCATTCTTTTTTTGCCTGGAGGGTAAACTTTCAACACTACCTTGCCTCAAAAACCCTTTACATGTGAAATGTTATGTTAATACAAATTTGTGGTATTCATTTAAAGTGTAATCTAGTGATTTCATGTGGAAAAGGTTGCCTAGCATTGAGGTAGGTTTAGCCTCAGAATTTGAGGCTCATGGCTTCCCCTGGCTCAATTGGCTTTCAAAGGCAGCCCCGAGGGATGCAGGGAGTTGTGACATCTGTCCTAGCCCAGCTGCTGCTGCCACCCTTGCTGCAAGGAGGCTGTGACTACTGTCCTAGAGAGCTGAGGCACCATATTCTTTGCCTTGAAAAGTTCCAACCCTCTCTCTGTAGTTATCTCTTCCCAGAAACACGTGACACACCCACAGGGTAACACCAGCAAGTCAGGCTCTGCAGGTGGCAGCACGCTGAGATGAACATTCAGGTTGTCAAGGTCATGGTGGTTGGATGAAGGAATGTGAGTTGTGCTTTTTCAGCTATGCATCCCCAGTGCCCAGCGTGTAGAAGGGCTTAATCAATATCTCTTGGAAAATGGAATGAGTCTTGGGATACATATCCCCATTCTTTGATGCTCAGGACAGCGGTCATTGTTCTAAATTAGGCTCAGGGAGTGCAGTCGGGTTATCATGACCTTGAAAGTTGAGTATCAGGCTGGGCATGATGGCTCATGCCTGTAATCCCAGCACTTTGGGAGGCTGGGGCAGGAGGATTGCTTGAGGCTAGGACTTTGAGTCCAGCCTGGGCAGCACAGCGAGACCTTTTCTCTACAAAAAAAAAAACAACCCCAAATTAGTCAGACATGAGAGCACTGGCCTATAGTCCCAGCTACTCGGGAGGCAGAGGTAGAAGGATAGCCTGAGCCCAGGAGGACAAGGATGTGGTGAGCCGTGATTGTGCCACTGCACTCCAGCCAGGGTGACAGAATGAGACTCTAACTCAAAAACAAAAAACAAAAACAAAAAAAGAAGAGAAAAGTAAGTTATATATCAAGTATAAAAAAAAGCAAATTTCCATTTACATAGACTGGTGCTCAGTGGTGCTGATCACAGAAGACAGTTTTATCCACCAGGATGAAACTACCCTTCTTCCCAACTTATCATTTTTAGCCTCACCAGCTCCTGGATGTCTGGTCAGACTGAAATCTGGGAGTTTTCATCGTGGCTGGTAGTCAGGCCAACTGTTTGGGGCCACAAGCTCAAGTCTTTCTCCAGACAAGCTTGTTTCAGACAGTCTTTCCTTAGGTGGATAACTTAGGTTGAATGAAGGACAAGCTTTCCCTGTGACTACAAAGGAAACAACTGCAAGCTTTCCCTGTGACTACATGGACGACAGCCCGTGAGCGGGCACCACCCTGGGAAAGTGACCACAGGCAGCAGGCATGGTCCCGTGCGCTTGTTTCTGTGTGCTGGTTTCTATTTTCTGAAGCAGTTTTTGATACAGAATCCTAAGTACAATTACACAACCCTGCAGGTAGAAAGTGGTGCTCCCCCATTTACAGGTGAGACAATGGAGGAGTATGGAGACTTAGTGACTTATCCATGCCACACAGCCTGTAGGTGGGCAGTCTTGAATCCTGGTCTTCTAATGCCAAATGTTCCTTCTCTATTAAACTGTATAGGTAGAAGAACCATGTTATTATCATAAACATAATTCCAATGAGATCAGGCCTCGTTTGAAGGTGTAAAGACTATGACTTTTCAGAATACAGACGTTGTGTATTTGATAAATGCACTTGAGATATATTTATGAAACTTCCACCTTGTGTGAGCTCCTGTTCTCAACCCTAGAAGGTGGCTGATCCTAGTGCCTCTTACCAAGCAGGTGCAGGAGGAGCCCAAGACCAGCTTACATCGTGGGAGTCCTTGCATCTGAGGCCTTGCTGGGAAGAGAGACCAGACAGCAGGCCCTTCACAGTCCTGGGAATCAATCTTCCAATCTCGTCCTCTCTGTACCCCAAAGGCTCACAGCCTCCCTAGAATCCCCCAACCCCAACAGATGATCTGCTTCTGTTCCCTCAGTCTGTCCCTAAATAAACACTGAGGCATGAGTATCCCTCTCGGGTTGCATCCCAAGTACCCTATAGAGGAAGGACGCTCCAGGCCTGGCCACCTGCTTGGAATCTGGGAAAAGGAAAGACACACGGAGGGCAGAGCATCCTCTTCATCTTCACCACCTGTTGTGATGCAGCAGTCTCAGCTCCCACATCCTGTTCACTGAAAGCCAGCACTCCATTGGAGATTGTAAACACAAATCCAACTCCAAGAGCAGTGTCAAGAGTGGCCGGGGCTCCATGGACAGCGTCCCATCTCAGACCTCGCAGTGGGACTGAAGGAAACCTCCAGGCTCACCACTCCGCTCCCCTACCGCCTCTGTCCTGACCTCCTGGGACCTCTCTCTTCTTCAGACAGCCTTTCAGAAATGTGATCTCTGTCCCAGATACCACAGCTGGTCTTTGCCATTCAGTAAAGACCCAGAGATCCCCAGGCAAGCCTCTGGGGAGTGTCACTTATTCTGCTGCTTGAATAATCTCCACAATGTCCGTTGACTGAATGCACCATTGCCATCATTGTGGTCATTGTAACATTTATTAAATGCTTACATGGAGCAAAGGACTGTACCAGTGAAGTTATATGCAATACAAAATTCAACCCTTATGACAGCTATGTAAAATGGATAATATTCTCAACCAGGTGCAGTGGCTCATACCTGTAATCTCAGAATTTTAGGAGGTCAACTGGGAGGATCACTTGAGCTCAGGAGTTTGAGACTAACCTGTGCAATATAGCGAGACCCTGTCTCTACAAAATTAAAAAGAAGAAAAAGAATACTATTCTTATCCTTGTGTATTAGTTAGTGTTCTCCAGAGAGACAGAACCAATAGGATGGATGGGTAGATAGCTATAGATATAGTTATATGGATCTAGATAGACATAGACATAGATAGATAGATAGATAGATAGATAGATAGATAGATAGATAGATAGATAGATATAGCTATAGATGTCTAGATATCCAGATATGGATATATAGATCTAGACACATGAGAGGGGATTTATTAGGTGAATTGGCTTACATGTTAATGGAGGCTTAAAAGTCCCACTATCGGCCATCTGCAAGCTGGAGACCCAGGGAAGTTAGTAGTATGGCTCTGTCCAAAGTCTGAAGGCCTCCAAAGCAGGGAAGCCAATGGGGTATTCTCAGTCTAAGGCCAAAGGCTTGAGAACCCGGGGAGTGGCTGATACAAGTCCTGGAGTCCAAAGGCCGGAGAACCTGGAATCCTAATGTCCAAGGACAGGAGAAGAGGGGTGTCCCAGCTCCAGGAGAGGGAGGGAGAGGGTGGGAAGGTGAGGGAGAAGAGGAGGCAGAGGGAGAGGGAGAGGCAGGGAGGGAAGAAGAGGAAGGGAAGAAGAGGAAGGGGGGAGGGAAGGGGAGAGGGAGAGGAGGGAGGGAGCAAATTTGCCTTTCTGCTGCCTTCTTGTACTGTCCAAACCCTCAGCTGATTGGATGGCTCCCACTTTGGGTGAGGGTGGGTTTTCCTCACTCAGTCCACTGATTCAAATGCCAGCCTATTCCAGAAACACCCTCACAGATATACCTGAAAGTAATGATTTACCAGCTACCTGAGCATCCCTTCACCTAAACTTAACCTTCACAGCCCATTTTACAGACAGAAAACCTGAGTCTCACTGGGGCTAGACCACTCGCCCAATTGATACCCCAACAGGAAGTAAGCACACTCAAGTTCACTCAGGCAGCCCAGAGCGAACTGCAGCTTCCCCGTCATCTGCACTGCAGCCCTGGCAGCGGGAGGAGACCCTAAGATGCCCCAGTGAGGAAGGGACTCAGGCTCGCCTGGGGGTCAGGTGGACTTGAGGAGAAGGGCAGCGAGAGGACAGTTCAGCGTTTTTCTCAGAGCTCTTACCCCTCCGAGAGCTCTAACCCCTGCTTGGTCCCACAGGGTCCTGAAGTCTGTATCGACTGAAATGGCAGGGATGATGGCTATTTAAACTTGAGGGTCTTCCTGGCCCTGGCAATGCCGTGCTGCTGCCCAGGTAAATGGTCAGCTACGAAGCAGGGAAAGAGGGCAGTCCACAGTCCCACGTGGTGAGTCTTGTACACACCTGTTGCTCTGAGTCCTCAGCTTCTCCTTACCTGGCAGAGATGCATCATGCTTCCCCAGCAGAGGAAGCTGTGGCCACAGTCCCCCAGAAGTGTCACAGGGGCTCCCATTGGTGCTGGGATGGTATGTGTCTTTGGGGAAGGGTGTCCACTCACTTTCCTGAGGCTTCTTAGCTGAGACTTGCCCACAGTGCTGAAGCAGGGGACAATCACCCGGGGTAGATGGCATATAGCAGTGGGAAGGATGGAGCCTTTCTCTGGGGAGGACAATGGACATCCAGGGGACATTGTAGGACTGGAGGTCTGCATCAGCAGATGGGGTGAGAGTCGTGACACAAAAGTCACACCTCTAGGGAAGACACAACTGTGAAACTCATTGGACACAGGTAAGGACTTGGAGCACTCACCCAGGCTCACCACTGGTACATAATGGTATGGAACTGCAAACCTGGCTAGTACTGCATGCTTTCTTGCTAAATTGCTCTATGATTCTTTTCCAAAAACAAATGAGTGGGCTGACTGTCTGTAAGATCCTTCCAGCTTTTGTTTTAATTTAATTTAATAATTAAATTTAATTTTTTGAGTCAGAGTCTCACTGTTGCCCAGACTGGAGTGCAGTGTCACGCTCATGGCCACTACAGCCTTGACCTGCTGGGCTCAGGTGATCTCTCTGCCTCAGCTTTCCAAGTAACTGGAACCACAGGCGCGCATCACAATACCCTGCTAAATTTTTGATTTATTGTAGAGACAAGGTTTTACCAAGTTGCCCAGGCTGGTCTTGAACCTCTGGGCTCAGGCAATCCTCTTGCCTCTGCCTGCCAAAGTGCTGAGATTACAGGTGTGAGCCACCATGCCCAGCCTTGTTTTAATTTTATTTTAAAGGTGTGGGGTACAATTCAGGATTAGGTATGTAAGTGGTTCATTGTACAGGTAAAGCTTAGATCTCCCTTTGGTCCTGGTTTGAAATCAGCTACCCTTATCAATGTTATGTACTTCCAGCTTTAATACTCTGGTTTCCTATGGCTACAGAAAAAAAAAAAGTTAAGTGTTTTTCTTCTTTTTTCGGCCCTGTTTTGTGCAACAGAAAAGCCCAGAGGAGAAATGAGTTTGCAGTGAGAAGAAAAAGTCCAGTAAGCAGGAGGGAGACCAAGAAGAGGTACCGCTTGAGGGTCCAGTGGAGAATGTTTTCCAAATGCCTTTCTCCTGGATGGTGCTGCTCCCTTCAAGTCCATTCGGTGCCTCATAATAAGCCTTTTCTTTTGGGAGGGAAATCAAACACACCCAAGGCCCAAGTCCTCCAGACTTTTCTCACCTGAACAGTGTGGCTATGCCCACCTATGCCTTGCCAGGAGAAACTCAAAGAATTTCTGACTTCAGGGGTTAGAAATCTGCATGTTCAAGGCTGGCAGGGGAAGTTAAACAAACAAACAGAGAATGAAAGGAAAAGCTTCTAAGGTGCATTCAACAAGTGAGAAGCATCAGATCGCCTCTCAAAGAAGAATGCTTAATAAATGAGTGGTTAAAAAGGGGGGGAGGGGCCGGGCACAGTCGTTCATGCCTATAATCCCAGCACTTTGGGAGGCCAAGGTGAGAGGATTGCCTGAGCCCACGGGTTCAAGACCAGCCTGGGCAACTTGGCGAGATCTCTTCTCTACAATAAATCAAGAAAAATTAGCCAGGCGTGGTGGCGCACGCCTGTAGTTCCAGCTACTTGGAAGGCTGAGGTAAAAGGATTGCCTGAACCCAACAGATGGAGGCTGTGGTGGCCATGAATGTGCCACTGCACTTCAGCCTGGGCAAAATAGTGATACTCTGACTAAAAAAAAAAAAAAAAAAATTATGGAAGTGCTCTTTTTCTCTCCTGTTTTAGGAACTTTGGGATAATACTTAGAAAACCCTGCCCAATTCTGCAATTACATTCAAAAATATTCTCCCATAACTTAGTCTAATATTTTCATAGTTTTGTTTCTTAAACCATCTGGAGTTTACCCTGGAGGAAGGTCTATCCCCACACCACTCACTGAATATTTCCTTTATTAGAAACATCACTCTCTTCATCATATCCTAAGGCTAGTCTTTGAAAAGCTCCCTTTGGGGACATATGAAGAATAGACGATGACCCAAAGGGGTACAGAGACAGCCTTCAGGACATCAAGGCCCACAGCGGCTGTGCAAGCAAGTGAGGATGCCACTTGGGCTGGGTGGTAGAGGAGAAGAGGATCCATCCAGAACTATTTAGAAGACAAGTCAAGAGGACCGCTCATAAGTCAGATACAGGGCCTTGGGGAGAAGCAGGCGCTCAGGATGACATCCAGGTTTCTAGGTTGTGTAGTAGGTGGGCAGAGGAGCCCGCAGATAATAAGAAAAACAGATGCCTATTAAAGTTCCTGAGAATCCCATAGTTCCCAGCTGAAGAATTAAATTCAAGTTTGGCGGGATCTAGAAAGCCCTCAGTCACCACAACAGCACCTTTGCTTTCTCTGGGGTTATGTGGGATCTAGCCCTGATGGTCCATTCTCCTCCCTGCCCACAGCTCCTCTGCATGATCCTTGGGTCTTTCTCCTGACGATCATGCAGGCCCAGCCCAGCTTACTGAGTGGTCCCTCTTCGGTAAGGCACCCACCACTTTCCAGTCAGGGGGACCCAGGGCGAGGCTACTTGGGGCTGCCCCTTCTGCACTGTGGACTAAGTAGTCCTCTAATAGGAAGAAGAAATAATCACTCTTCTAATTTTTCAATTAGGAATTCATTCAACTACAAGTAACACACACTAAAACAACAATGGCCTTGACTGAGGAGAAATTAATTTTTCAGCCGGGCTCGGTGGCTCAGCCTGTAATCCCGCACCTTTGGGAGGCTGAGGTGAGTGGATTGCCTGAGCCCGCGGGTTCGAGACCCGCCTGGGCAAGCAAGACCACATCTCTACAATAAATCAAAAAATTAGCCAGGCATGGTAGCGCGCGCCTGTAGTTCCAGCTACTTGGAAGGCTGAGGCGGAAGGATCGCTGGAGCCCAGCAGGTCGAGGCTGCGGTGGCTGGGAGTGGCCACTGCACTCCAGTCTGGGCAACAGAGTGAGACTCCAATTCAAAAAAAAAAGAAAAAG
>CAUYQG010227146.1:0-19796 GCA_963574415.1 Tarsius wallacei
TCAACCCCTCCCTCAGTGCCAACACTCAAGCATGCTCACACATGCATGTGTGCACATACACGTGTGCACACACACACATGCCCACACACATGCACACATACACACGTGCCAACATGCGCAATATACACATATACATGCACGTGCATGTATGCATACATGTGTGCACACGAAGGTATGCATGCACACATGTGAACATATATGCGCATGTGTGTGCATGCTATGCATCTGCATGTGTGCACATACATACACACGTGCACTCATGTGTGTGCATGTGCACATACGTTCACACATGCACACATGTGCGTGCACATGCATAAATGTGTCCATGCGCACACATGTTTACTGGCACATACAGGTTGCTCACGTGTGTGCACATGCATGTGCGTACATGCTTGAGTGTTGGCACTGAGGGAGGGGTTGATGGCTGGGGTGAGTGCCTGAGGCCAGAGCTGGGTTGGGGAAGAAGTCAGGCATTGGGCCCAGGGCAGGGGGCCTCAGGGTTGCAGAGAGGTGCCAGGCCTGCTAGGCTCCTCCCTCCCCTGTCCCCTCTTCCTGGGGTGGGTGGGGGCAACCTGTGCCCAGGGCCTTGTGATCAGAAACCCTGAGCTCGCTATCATGCTCTGCCTTAACATTCTTAATAGATCTGGAACAAGGGGCCCCACATTTCACCCAGCCTCACAAATCACATGACCAGCCCAGGCTGGGGTTGCTCTCCGTGAGGCTGGGTAAGTGGGAGCGGTCTCTGGGCTCAATGTTGAGGACTGCCCTCCAGAGCCTCAGTTTTACTCAGGGGGAAATGGGCAGCCACAGTCATCTCCCCCTGGGACTCTCAGCAGCAGTGACCCACAGGGGTAGGTGACACAGTGCGGAGCGGAGGGGCAGCGGGAATGAGCCAGCTTCCAGCAGCCCTGCAGGTGTGTTGTGTGACCTGGGGCGGGAGGCCTCCCTCTCTGGGCCTCTGTTCTTGCCGTGGCCTGTAACCAACACTCCCAGACTCTCTGAATGTGCACCCCCACACCAGGACCTAGACGGGGGCTTGAACCAGAGCCTCACCCTCATGCCGCAGCCGACACACCTCTGGTTCCCGCCGCATCCCTCCCTGGCAGCCGCCTTGCTGTCTCTGCTTCCCCATCCCACAGCTCCTGCTCGGCAGCTTCCCAGTGGTTTGGGATGTATAGAGGCAGAGAGAGACATGCAGCCAGGGTCAGAGACTCTACTGAGAGAGAGGAGACTCGGATGGCCTGAGGCTGGAGGTCCACGGGAAGCACCACGGGAGGTGGTGGGCTTCCCTGGACTTTGTCTCCTGGACCTGGCCAAGCCTTTCCCCAACCTGGCCTGCCCTGGCTGTCCCTGACTCCTGTTTTGGAATTTGAAATTTTGCTGATATAGAGAATTGTGGGGTGAGATGTGGACTTTCTTCCCTTGTTTATCTGCTAGGTTATTATCGGAAACAGAATTGTTAAATTGCTTCCAGAAAGCTTGACAGAGACAAAAAACAGATAATGTTAAAGGCAGGTGGAAGGGCGATGGCTACAGGGGTCCATGGAAGGGGATAGGGCACACGGGGCTCTGCAGGCTGACTCTGGAGACCGGCTCTCTTGGGTGCCACCAGGTGGCCCTGGTCCTCCAGACCTGCCCTGTGGCCTCGCGGTCATGGGTTCAAGTGGCTATTGAGTACTTGAGATCCAGCCCTCCAGATTCAGACTGAAGGGAGGGTTCCCAGAAGCAGAAAATAGCAAACTAGGCTTTCTGGAGGTTTGGATTTCAGAGAAGTAAGGAATCAATGTTGTATAAATATATCCCAAATACTGCATGGGATATACTTATACTAAAAGTTGATCTGCGATTCACACTTACCCAGGCAGCTTGTATTTATCTGGCCACTCTAGCTATAAGTGTAAAGTCCACACTAGATTTCAGTGTTAGAACAACAAAAAAAGTCAAATGTCTCATTAATACTTTTCTTTTTTGAATTGGGGTCTCACTCTGTTGTCCTGGTTGAAGTACAGAGGTACGATCATGGTTCACTACAGTCTCAGCCTCCTGGGCTCCGGTGATCCTCTCATCTCAGCCTCCTGAGTAGCTGGGACTACAGGTGTGCGCCACCTCACACGGCCAATTTTTTAAAAAATGTTTTGTAGAGAAGAGGTCTTGCTGTGTTGCCCAGGTTGGTCTCGAACTCCTGGGCTCAAGTGATCCTCCTGTCTCAGCCTCCCAAAGTACTGAGATTATAGGTGTGAGTCACTGTGCCTGGTATCATTAATAATTTTTATATGGATTACATGTTGAAATGAAAACAAGGAAAATCTTTGGCTTATGGGTTAGATAAAATACATCACTAAAGTTCATTTCACCTAGTCCTTTGTACTTTCATGAGCTGCTGGGACATTTGAAGGTGTGCAGTGGCTCTTATGGAGTCTCAGTTGGGGGGTGCTAGTCTGGATGCTGGCACCAGTAGCTGGGACATTCCCAGGGTTGGCACAGAACCCCTGCTCCCCATGTTCCAGGAACCCCTCAGGGCTGGGCAAACCAGGACAGTTGTTCACCCTGGAGCGTGGCAAATGGCTGGACAGTGTGACCTAGGGAGGTGGTTTCCTTCCGACCCTCAGTTTCCCCATCTTTGCACTGGTGCTGCCAACATGGTGCATGCAGGGTGGCGGCACCTGATCTGCCCAGGCCGGAGGAAGGGCTGGATGGGGCGGGGTGGGAGGGCTCCGGATGGCAAGACCTCCCCCGACCCCGGGCCTCCCACAACCCCCTGCAGGCTGCTTAGGAGCTGGGGAGCCGTAGACAAGCAGGGCAGCCTCGGGGAGCACCCCTGGGACCCTGGAATCCAAGTGTATCCTCTTTGCACCTGCCCTGTCTCCCCAAGCAATCCCAGAACCATCCACGGGGGCCCCTCGGCCCTTCTTCCCCGTTCCTCCCTCCGTTTTCTTCAGCCAGTGGTTCCCACAGCTCTGGGCACCTCCAGGCGTCGGGCACTGAGAACACAGGGTTCATTATACACAGCTGGGGCTCAGAGAGGCCAACCTCAAATCTGAGACAACACAGCATGAGAGGGAGAGCAGGGCGTCTCCAGGAAAAGGCAGAGAGCGAAGGAGTGAAGGAAGCTGCCTTTCTGTCCTGTGTCCAGGAGCCCAGCCAGGTCCACCAGGCCACGCATGTAGGCCCCAAAGGGGCTGCCTGTCACCATGGCTGTCCCTGGCACCGGGTACCCGCACTGGAGGCACGTTTCATGGGCCAAAGCTTTGGATCCGCACAGTGGGCAGCGAGGAAGTTGTGGGGCTGTTACTCTCTCCATTCTACAGGCGAAGAAACTGAGACCCTGAGGATGTAAGATGTGGCCCCAAGTCACAGTAAGTGGCAGCGCTGGGACTGTGACCCCGTCCTTCCCAGAACTTTGGCGTGAGAAGACCAGGCGCTTCCCACGCATGGCAAGAGGACTAATGTTTGCTTCCGGAGCCTTGTCCTACACCGGCTCATCGATTCCTGGCAGCCCAGAGCTGGGGCAGAATTTTCCAATCACAGTTTGAATTTACAGATGAAGAAACCAGAGGGACTTGCCCAAGGCCATGGGCGGTGAGTTGGGAGAAAGGGATTCAGAGCTGCCAGGCCTGGCCCAGGGAGACACTGATGCCCAGAACAGGGCCACTGTAGGCCCCTGGGGTGACAGTGTCAATGCAGGGGACTGGGCCCAACACACAGAGAGAGCAGGCTGGGGGGAGGCCGAGAGCCATGGCTGGGGGGCTCCGGTGCCTTCCGGCAGTCACAGCCTCCTTCCTGTTCGTCCCTGTTCTCCTTAAAAACCAGGGGCAGAGTCTGAGCAGGAGCCTGAACATGCCTGCCTGGGGGTCTGAGGGGACAGGCCCCGCCTAGGTGTGTAAAAGCCTTCCATCTTGGAGTTGGAAGAGGATTCGGGTTCCATCGCTTCTAGCTGTATGAACTTGGGCACACAGCTTAACCTCTCTGAGCTTCTGTTTCCTTGTCTAGAACATGGGGCTAGGGACACCCAACTCTGGCATGGTGTCTCATCCCTGCTCATGTTGCAATCACCTGGGGGGGGGCAGGTTTAAAATATACCAGCCCCAGGTCCCCCTTGCGGGGATTCTGGCATCCCTGGGCTGACCCCCCGGCGGCGTCCATGTGCAGCCTGTGCTGAGAGCCCCTATCCTTGCAGCTGCTGGGGGATGAGCTAAGATACAACCCAGAAATTGCCCGACTATGGAGAGGCCGCACACGTCGGGCCCCATCCCTCCGGCAGCCATTTGTTTTGTAAAATACATCCAGTGTGCTGTAGCAGGGCCAGCCACAGCATCTAAAAGGAAAGGACTGTCTTCAGGGCAGCCAGTCAGCAGGGCAGCAGTGACTGGTCATGCCCCCTGGGGCCTCGTGGGAAGTCCAGGTAGCCACCGACTCGACCACCCGGGAGAGAGCCACGCCATCCCCTTGCTCATGTAGCCCCAGCAGGAGGAGAACTCAACTCACACGACACTGATCTTGGACTCCATAGCATTTGCCATGTTGCAGATGTTGGCATTTTCCCCAAGGTGTTTCCTTTCCCTCTTCCTTAAGCATGGCCAGACTCTTGCCCTGAATTCTAATCTTAAGGGAAAAACCTTCACGCAAGAAATGGCTACAGTAAACAAGGAGACATCAGTTACAGCATCTATATTAATAGCAAAAAAGCGGCGTGGTGGCTCATGCCTGTAATCCCAGCACTTTGGGAGGCCAAGGTGGGAGGATCCCTTGAGCTCAGGAGTTCAAGACCAGCCTTGGCAACATAACAAGACTCGATCTCTACAAAAAATTGTTTTTAAAATTAGCTGGACGTGTGCCTGTAGTCCCAGTTACTCAGGAGGCTGAGGTGGAAAGATCGCCTGAGCATAGGAGTTGGAGGCTGCAGTGAGCTATGATTGTGCCATTGCATTCCAGGCTGGCCACAGGGAGAGATCCTGTCTCTAAAAAAAAAAAAAAGGTAGCAAAAAATTGCAAGCAACTTCTACGTGCCGCTATTGAGAACCACGCAATAAACATGGACGAATGCTCAGAGAGGAATATTACGCAGCCTTGTGAAACAGAACTCATAGAACCAGCGGGCAACATGGCAACACCTTATGACAGAAACAAGACATGCAGATGATGATGCCCTATTGATGTCGCTTCCAATGTGCGGGCCTGTGGGCAGGAAAGGAGAAAGGAAACTAGACTGATGGCTGTGGCCAACGCATTTTAGAGGAATTTTCAAAAGTCTAATTTCCATGGTATTTGTATAATAAACAATAACAACAATAAGCCAAAGCATTCAGCGAGGCAAGGCTTTTCTGTTCTGCTTTGTTTCCTTGATGTATCACAAATGCCCTCTGAAGGGCTTAGGATACAGTAGCAGCTCCATTAATGTTAACTGAATGAATGAATGAATCTTGTTGCTTTCACACTTCCCCAATAGACTCTACAAGCACTGTTGGGTAGGAACGGCCTCCTTGGCTTTATATCATATGCATATGGATTGAATGCCTTTCATATATTAATTTTTTTTCATGGAGGTCTCACGCTGTTGTCCAGGCTGGAGTGCAGTGGCATGATCACAGCTCACTGTGGCCTCCACCTCCTGGCCTCAGGTGATCCTCTAACCTTAGCCTCCTGAGTAGCTGGGACTACAGGTGCATGCCACCACGCCTGGCTCATTTAAAAAAAAAATTTTTGTAGAGATGAGGTATGTTGTCTAGCAGACTATGTTGCTTAGGTTGGTCCGGAACTCCTGGGCTTGAGCAATCCTTCTACCTCTGCCCAGTCCATATATTTGCATTTTCGATAACAGGTTTGACCTGACCAGAGGTGAAGCCAGAACTCTACGGCACGCAGCCAGAGACTCAAGGTTGCATCTCAGCTCTGGAACCTATTATCTGTGAGACCTCAGGCAAGTGATTTCCCTTTCTGAGCCTCAATCTCTTCGTCTATAAAATAAGGATTTTAATACCTGTTCCCCAAGGTAGCGTGATGCCTGGTACACGGCAGCCCCTTGGTAAGTGGTGGGCACCCCTGCCCCTGTCTGCACCACTTTGGGTCCCACTGACTTTCCTCTGGCGCAGCCCACATTCCCAAACATCCTTGGGGACAGTCATTTCCAAGCAAGGACCCACAGCGGCAGCAGCAGGACCTGGAGACTTCTCAGGAATGCACGTTCTCAGACTCGCCCTAAACCCAGTAGGCCAGAAGTTCTGGATGTGTCACTTCTGGGGATATACCCAGAGGAACATAAATTGCTCTACTGAAAAGTCACCAGCACACGTATGTCCACTGTAGCACTATTCACAACAGCAAAAACATGAAACCAGCCCAGATGCTCATGGAAAGTGGACTGGATAAAGAAAATGTGGTCCACACATATGATGGAATACTGCACAGTCATAAAGAAGAACAAAATCGTGACCTCAGCAGCAACACAGATGCAGCTGGGGACCATCGTTCAGAAACGAAAAACTGGATGCCGCGTGTGCCCACTCACACGTGGGCCCTGATCACGGGCACACAGACACAAGGGTGGGAACAACAGGCACCAGACACTGCTGGAGGAGGGAGGGAGGGAGGGAGGAGGGATCGGGACGCACAACCACGCACAGGTACCAGGTCCACTGCCAGGGGGAGAGAGGGCCAGCTAGAAACCCAAACCTCGCCTGCACACAATTTATGTATGCAGTAAATCCTTATGTGCACCCCACAACTCTAAAAATTAAAAAAATCAAATAAATAAAAAGCAGCTCTGAGTGGACACCCTGCTATCTGCCCGTTCCCACGCCTTCTGGGTGTGGGTGGTCTGGCCCTCGCTTGGGTATGAGAACTGTTACTGTAATCAGGCTAAGGAATATACCAGAGCCCGTGTCTACACCCTCCTCTGGACCAGGGCACAGGGAAGACACAAAAGAAGGATGAGCATCTGACCCGCTGCTCCTGGGGAGTCAAGTGGACCCTGGCGGGAGGGTGATGTGTCTTTCTTCCCAGCCTCCTAACCTGCCGGTGTGTGCTGGAACCCTGCTTGGATGCTCTGTCAGTCCCAGGGCTGCAGTTTCAGCACCTGAGCCCTAATTCTTGGAAAACTGAGGCCCCACCTGCTTGTCCCTACCCCGAGGGTCCTGCTGGTGTCCTGGGATTCCCCAGCCCAGACAGCGACTCTAAGAGGAGCACCCAGGTCCCTGGCATGCTGGGAAGTCATGTTGCAGCAACAGGTCTGCAGACTCCAGCCCTGCGCCCAAGCTTCCGGTCCCCCTGACAAGCATGTGACCATTCCAGTTCAGTCTCTTGTCCTTGACAGAGAGGTCGTTGCCCTCTGGGCAGGGCCTTGGCTTTCTTTTTACTGTTTACCTACCTGCTGCTAAAAAAAAAACAAACAACCCCATTTGCTGCTCTTATCAGCTTTCACAAACTTTCCAGGCCTTGACTTCACAGACAGGTGGGGTCAGTGGCCTAATTGTGGGTCATGTGAGCCTATCCCCAGGTGCAGGGCTGGCCAGCTGTATGCAGAGGAGCAACCTGGGCCGGGGCAGACTCAGAGTCCCATCTTTTTACAGAGACCCCAGCCCTCCAGAGTCTCTGACATTTTACAAGTGAGCCCCTGCCCTACCAGCTGAACAGCCCCCAGTGGCTCCCTGCTCCCTCGGGCCCACCCCAGGTCCCTGGGCCTACTGACAGGGCCCTGCGGGGGCTGACCCAGAAGGCCCTCCTGGCAGTTCCTCAGACTCTCTGTCCTGAGCTCCCCTTCTCCTGTGGTGGCCTCCACCTACCACTCTGCTCAGAGGCCCTTCCTGGCTTCACTCTAGTTGGGACAGAGCCCTTCAGCTGCATCTCTGGTTTTCTGCTGTTCAGAGAAGCAGATGCCTCGTGCTGGTAGTGAGTGGAGCTCGCATCTGCTGGGCCCCACGGCGGCTGGGCCCGAACCCAGGGCTTTACAAGCACGTTTCTGGCTAACCTTGGAGGCTCCTGCCCCCGCCAACTAGACCAGACAAGCCAACACGTGTTTCCTGTCCAAGTGTCCTATATTAGGGTGAAGAAACTGAGAAGGAGCTCTGGAGAGAACAAGGGCCCCTTTGAGGAGGTGGCGCTTCTGCCGAGGTGGGCTTAGGGGTCAGAAGAGTTTCACGGGTTAGGGTGAGGGTTGGCAGGGCAGACGCTGTCACACACACACAAGTCCCAGGCTGGAAACTGAGAGTTTTGTTTGAGGAGCCCCAGGAAGAAGCAGAAGGAGTATGGGAGGAGCCCCGAGAAGCTGGCCAAGGCCAGAGGCAGAGCCTGTGGGCTGGAAGATAGCCTGAGATGTTATCTGGGTGCAGCGGGGAGCCCTGGAGGGCTTTGAGCTGGGGGTAGCAGACGGGGCAGGAGTGAGGCAGGAGAGTCGTCAGCAGGCTGTGGGGGCTGTTCAGAGCATGGCAGCTGTGGAAATGCAGAAGGGGATGCTTCTTGATCCTTCTTGGAGCTAGCACCCATGACCTTTGACGATGGATCAAAATCGGGGAGTGGGCAGCAGTGCTCTGCTGAATGTTAAACCCCCTGAGAAAGAAACACCCTGATTTGTGCAATCTGCCAATTCCCATGGTGTAAGTATCCTGCCCTGACTGACTCCAAGCTACAGTTATCATGCAGGGCTGGAAAGAGATGGGCCTATTAGCTCTCACTGGAATGAATGGACTCTGGCCATCACAGCGGTGGGTGAAGAAGATGGGAGGTATCAAGAATGCTGCCACTCTCCTGCTCTGAGCAGTGAGATGGATGAGGATGGGCTCTTCCTGGGCGGAGAAGACTTGGAGAGGAAGAGACTGGGGAGCAGAGATCATGAGTGATGTCCCATCTGAGATGCCTGCAGACCCCTCCAGTGGGCGTGGGAGGCTGGGCGTGGGCGGCAGGAGGCCTTGGCCAGAGTGTGAGTGGGATTGCTGCTGAGGAGATGCTGTCTGACGCTCAGAGACTAGGAGATCCCTGGGAGACAGCGATGAGGAGAGAGGAGGCAGAGTGGAGAAATGACCTCTTTCCCGCAGTCCTGTGAGCTGCTCACACTTCCTGCCAGCCAATGAGGGAGTCTGGCTCCTCACTGGAGCCCAGCAGTGCTCAGTGAACGTGCCTTCGCAGGACCGGCGACTCCACCTTGTGGTTGTGATTCTGGAGTCCTGTGGGCCTCCTGTGGGTCTCAGATCACACCCCACGAGGCAGCTTAGAAGGGCCCCCCTGGCTTGTTGCTGAACAGAGAGGGCAGCTTAGGGGAGGAAGAGAAGAGTGGGATCTGCCAGCAGAAGGAGGGAAAGACAGGGATAAAAACACTCCTGATTGATAAAGGCTCTGAGGATGTTCTAAGCCAACATCAGGACGGGGCTCAGCACCTGGGTGCAGTGAATCCTCACACTCCCCTCTGAGGCAGGTACTTCTCCCAGCAGCATTGATAGATGAGCAAATTGGGGGACAGTGGGGCGGCTGGACCCAGCAGCCTTTTGGCAACTCTTCCCTGCAGCTGGGTCTACCTTCCCAGTCTCACCCGAGGCCTTCCCCAGGCACAAAGCACAGCCTTGTTTGTGAGTGTTTTTGATCTCTGAGGAAATGATACCTACCATGTCTCCTTTGATATCATCTGGAGTTGAGACCCAGTTGAACCACAGACTGCTTCTGGATAGTGATCGTCATCATCACCATCATCTTCCCATGATCACCGCCATCTTTCTCATTATCACCATCATCTTCATCACCACTGTCATCATCATTACTGTCATCATCTTCATCATCACCATCACCTCTGTCAGCACCATCCTCTTACCGTTATCACTACCATTATCTACACCACCACCATCATCTTCACCACGACTGCCATCTTCACCACCCCATCGTCTTCCTCATCACAGCCATCATCACGACCACCATCATCTTCTCTTCCTTATCATGATCATGAACATCTGCATCATCATGACCATCATCGTCTTCCTCATCATGGTCACCGTCATCATGACCACCGTCATCTTCCTCATCATGACGGCCATCATCTTCATCATGACCACCGACATCTTCACCACCCTCGTCATCTTCATCATCATGACCGCCCTCATTTTCATCATCACAATCACCATCGTCTTCACCATCGTGACCTCTACTGTCTTCATCGTCATGATAACTTTCAGCAGCAGCCTTCTCACATCGTCTGATGACGGGATGACCATCTGAAGAGCTTATTGCTCAGCTGTGTTTGCAAGTTTCTGCATGACCAAATCCAACTCAGGCATCTTCTAAGGGGAGCACTCCAGCAGTGGAGACCAAGGTGCTGTGGCAACTGTGGGGTGAAGAGGTTGCTGGGACAGGGAACGCCTGTTTGAATGGACGAGATCTCTGCCTCATTGACAGGGCCGCGTCTAGCAGGACCTGACAGGCCCTGGGCTCCTAGGCCTGACTCTCTTCCTGGGTCCTGGGAAGCCTGCCATTTTGCTCTGGCTGCCGCTGTCCTTCTTCAGGGCTGGGGAGCCTGCCAGCAGGCACAGTCAGGTCTGGGCAGAGCCCTGGAGGCTATGCATGTTGGGTGCGAGGTTGGAGGAGGCAGAGCGGCCTCACCATCTGGGGCTGGGGAGAAGAGTTGCAGAAATGCCAGCTGCATGGGCAGGGCGCCCAGGACATCCTCCTCCGAAGACAATTCCTGCATTCACAGTGGTGATGCTTGCATGGTAGAATCCGAGGTGTTGAGGCCAGGCCTCACCTGGCTGTGCCTGGCTCTGCTGACTCACAGCCAGCCTGCTCTCCCACAAGTCTGCAAATCTGGGCTTGTCCACCTCTGGCTGTCAAAGACCCTTAGTCTGGCTCCAGGCCATCGTGACCTTCTTCTTCCTCTGGTACCCCAGTCTCCGCCCTCATTTGATCAGGGTGGGCAGTCTTTGTCTCTCCAGCAAGGGGTGGGCCAGGATCTGTGGTACCCCCTCACCCTGGGATCTCTGGGGCCCACCAAGAGTCTAGATTTTCCTTTACCCAGTGGCAAGGCACAGAATCCTGGACACAAGGACATACACGCTTGGAGGTAGCTGCCCACGAGCCGTCCCACAAGCCAGTGTCACATTTCCTAGGTAGAGAAGCTGGGGTCCAGTCAGGGGAATGGTTTAGCCAGGGTCATACAACAGGGCAGCCTTGGTGTTCGGCCCTCACTGTTTCCCCTTGGAGATGGCTGTGACCTCTGGGGAGAGGCCTGACACTCCCACCCGCCATCTTCGCCATCAGTAGAATGTAGGCACAGACCCAGACCTTGTCCTCATGGAGGCAACAGGCCAGTGGGGAATGACAGCTAAGTACGTGCTTGATTTAACATACTGTCACAGACTGACCAGCCACCTGATGTCAGGAAAAGCCAGGAGAGACACAGCTAGGCTGGGGACAGAAGGATAGAGAAGAATTGGAGAGGATGGAAAGAGCCTTCCAGGCGGGACCAGCGGCAGGTACTAAGGCCTTGGGGCTGGAAGAAATCTTTCGAGACTGGAAGGGGGCATGTGGCTGAATACAGGCATTAGCTGAGCCTGGAGATGTTGACAGGAGCCAGGTTAGGAGAGACTTGGTGGCCCTGAGGGGAGTTTGGCCTTTCTCCTAAGAGCAAAGACCCTGAAGGAGGGTGACAAGATTGGACCTGCCTTTTGCAAAGATTGTGGGGAGGATGAGGGCAAATGTGGGTTGGGGGCTGTGGCAGTTGTCTCAAGAAAGCATCAAGGTCACGGCCATTCCCATCCCCAGGAAGATGTGGAAGCAGCATTGCTTGAGAGGGTCCAGATTCCAGGAAACTGTGTGTATCTGTGTATATGTATGTAAATGCGTGATTGCATGTGTATGCGTGTGTGTGTAGAGGGGTCGCAGCTCCAGCGGGCAGAGCATGTGGTGGGCATAAAGGTCAGAGGGTGGGGAACATGGCCCCTCCTCCAGGTGGGCTCACTCTCCTCCTGAGTCCATGTGTCCTGTCCTGTGTGGGGTCAGCTCCCCCACAAACTCCTTTTCTCCTTCTGGGAGTGGCCCGTGGCTTCTCCTCCTACAGGGGCCAAAAGGACTGGGTGTCTGGCTGGGGCCTCGGGCTCCCAAAGTCAGCTGGGCCCACCCCTCTGTGGATGGCACCGGCCTGAGGTGCCGGCTGCCATCAAATGCCCCTTTGCCCGCTTATGCTGGCATCTCCTCTGGGGACCTCCTGGGAGGAGGCTGCCTGGTCCTGCGGGACCTGTGGGTCTCTTCCCTAATCACATTATAACGATACCCAAATCCCCCGTCCCCAGCCAGCTGTGTCGTGTGCACATCCAAGGGTCTCAAGTTCCCCACATGCTGTTCTGGTTTGGTCTTGGGATTCTCTGCCCCATCTCGAGTTGCCTGGAGACCCCTTCCCAGGCCAGAACCAGGACCGGCTGGATAATCTGCATGAAAACACAGGGCCCTTGCTCCACCATGAGGATCTCGCAACGGCAGAGCTGACACCACTGCAGAGCCTTCTGAGAGGCATACACCATGGGGCAGGCCTTGGCCAGAACCCATTAGAGGCTGCGGAACTGGGGTCTGCCGGCCAATCATCTGCGCAGTAAGACACACAAAATAATTTCCCAGGGTCAGGCCCTGATGGCTTCTCTCATCCACTCACTCATCCTGCCTCGCACAGGTCCTGAGCTCCACCATTGAGGCTGGAGACAACGCTAGTGCCTACTCTGTGGCGGCCTGGCATGAGTGCCCACACAGGTCTTCCATGACCTTCCTCGCCAGGCCTCCCACCCTCTGCCCAGCCCGGAGCTCTCTGGGGGTCCCATTTGGGGACCCACTGTCTGCTGGGCTCCTCGAGGGCAGCACCGTTGCCCACTGACGACCCCCCTCTCCAGATTGCTGTGGCAGGAAGCCCCGTCATTCACCTCCCCTGCATCCCATCAGGCCCTCACCTCCACCCCTCTGCTCTGCCTGCTTAATCCTCATTATCCTATAAGCAAGGTGTAGCCTGTAACTTACAGCAGCGTGCATGCAACTTAAATGCACAGCTCTGTGGGTTTTTGCAGATGCACACGCCCATGACCACCACCCAGGAGAGACTCTTGGGCCCCTCTCAGTTAACCCTTGCTCTGACTTTTGTCTTGTAAGTCTCTGTGCCTCTTCTTGACGCCAGCATACATGGAACCACACAGGTTGTTCCCTCTCATGTCTGGCTTTTTTTGGCTCGACACTGTGTTCCCGAGGGTCACCACGTTGACCGTGGGACAGTGGTGGGCCTCCTCCTCACTGCTGAACAGAACAGTGTCCCCTGTGTGGACACGTTCCAGCTTGCGACTCCGTTTCCCGCGTGGAGCTCTAGCTGCTTCCAGCTTGCTGCTGGGGCCATTCAGGCGCAAGTTCTTGGGCACTCCCATATGCTCGTTGGGCGTCTGGATGAAGACCCAGAAGCAGCACTGCTGGGTCACATTGAGGACGAGCGTGGAGTTTGTTGGAAATGGCACCCAGTTCCCAGAGGGGTGCGCCCATTGCATTTGGGCTTCTGCAGCAGCCTCCAGGCTTGCCTCCTCCCAGCGTTCTGCCTTCCATTCCCTGCCACCAAGCGGTCTTTCTATATGCTAATATGGCCACATCATTCTCTCCTCACTTCCTTGCTGACCATGCCCTGATGGCTGCCTTGCCCCTGGGAGACAAGTTCACCCTCAGCCGAACCACAGCCCCCTCCCCACCAGCCCTTGGAGTCCCCATCTGGGCCTCTAGCTCCTTCCCACCTCTAACATTCATGCCGTATCACAGAGGCCCATGGTCCTTGGGGTACACGTCCTTCCTGTCCTCCTGTGCCCAATCTCCTCTTCACCTGCAGCACCCAGCCCACCTTCCTTGTGTGAGGCCTCTCTAGGGCATCTCCTCCTCTTGCTGCCTCCCTTGAGACACTGACTGGCCTCCTCCATCTGCCTCTTCCAAGTCACTTTGGTCAGGTAGGGATTCCCTCACACCCCTCAGGTTTCTCACCCCCTTTCTTCTTTTTGTTCCTATAGATTAACTTTGCCTGTTCTTGAAACTGACATCCATGGAATCCCTCAGAAGGTTCTCGTCTGTCTGGCTTCTTTTGCTTGCTGTGTCTCTGCGATTCGTCCATACTCCATGCTCCTGCTGTGGGAGGCAGACCCCCTAGGCCTGGCGCCCTCTGCCCTGACACCCAGCAACCCTCTTAGCCTGGACAGGACTGTTTCTCTCCCTAGACTTCTCTTCTGACTTCCTGTTTTCCTCTTCAGCCTGGGTGGGGCTTTGTCTATGAGTTCCTGGTTTCTGAGCAGACAGGCCTCTCTTCTCCTTGTTCTCGCCACGTTATCCTTGACATTTGGGATACTTGAACTTGAATAGCCTTGATGTTCACGAGCTGCAGCCCCGTTACAGGGGATTCCTACACAGTCGGCCCGGGCCTCCCTGTTTCCTGTGTCCTCTGTAATCACCGGCCATTCAGTCGCTTCGGACCCTGGTCTACACATGTCCCCTCACCTCAGGGAGAAGCGCAGGGCCCCCTTGCTCCATTCTTGCTCCTGTGACAACACAGCTAGCCAGTTTGCATCTGCCAGGGGAGAGGAGGCCTACAGCGTAGTCCATGCCTGGCAGATAATTCTCAAAGTGGGGCCTCAGGCCAGCAGCAGCAGCAACACATGGAGACGTAAGAATGCAAGCTCTTGGGCACCCCTGTCCCCGACTCACAAACTCAAAAATTCTGGGAGTGGGTCTGGCACTCGCATTCTTAACCTAGTGTGTGTGGGGGAGGGGGGAGGGAGGGGTTCTGATACACGTTTAAGTGTACAAACTACTAACGTGCCCGGGATGAATCAGTCAAAACCGAACATTGCTTTCTTGAGCAGAAGTATGCTAGTTTCATTCTTTAAAAACAAGATGGTGGGGGCTAGTGTTTTGGTGCCGGGGGTGACGAGGTCTGTTGTGTAAGCAGAGCACTGGAGCCTCCAAGAGGGACTGCTGATTCTTACGTTGCCTGGGTCGATACTGATGAGAGTTAACAACTGGCACATGGGCCTGCCTCGCACGAGATGGGGACCACAGGCATTGTGTGTCCCTGAGAGGCATGCTGATTCATTCTCCTCCTTCTCTGACCTGCTCCGAGCCCCAGGCACTGCACCCCTGGGCGCCCTGGCCTGCTGGCTTCTGGTTGGGTTTGGTCCATGGGAGGCCATGGCAGGGGCTCAGAGGCATGGGGGAGAGCAGGCAGGGTGGTGGTTTAACAACCAGCTTCTGGGGGCCACTGTGGAAAGCCCTGACCTGCAGTCTGCCACTTCTGTGCACGGCAAGTTGGAAGGGGGCACACTGCTTGGAGATCTTACTACATTCGCTGCACAGACGTGTGGGCGAAGCCTCCCAAGGCCACAGCTAGTAGTAAAATGTGGCAGAATAACTAGGAATCGATGAGTTTTTTGCTCTCAATATATTTGTGGATTTTAAGTTTACACGATGCGATTTTCAGTAATGAGTGTGCTTATCAACTGGCTCACAAGATTCCTGAGAATGTAACGAGCAGCTCTTGCAGCGGGTGCGAGCAGGCTGGAGCACACCCTGGACCAGGGTGACACTTCCTTGTTCTGTCCCTGTCTGGAGGTTCCTCTATGGCCCAGCTCAAGTCCCGGGACTTCCTGGCCCAGTTGGGCACTCCCAGGCTCCACTGACACTACCCCCCGGGCCCGTGTCCCTTCAGCCTGGGAGTTACATGGCTTTCTTGCTGTTGCTGTCTCCGAGGGGCCTCAGTGCCTTTAGCTCCCTGGTTGGGCTCCAGAGGTGCCATCCTAGGGTGGAAGACATAGAGCAGTGCCCACCCCCGTTGAACTCCAGCCTCACCTCCATCTCACTTATTGGTCAACGTGCCGCGTAAGATTTCATGGAAGAAATGATGCAGAGGCCAGAGAAACAGAAGCCCACAGGCAGGGTGAGCTCCTCAGGGCAGGAAGGTACTTAAGGCGGCTGGGGGTATGACAATCGGAACACCCTTGGAGGGCGATTTGGCCACGTCTCTCCTGAGAACTGTGCTCATGGCCTTGGGCTCAGCAATGCCTTGTTAGGTGTCTGCCTGATGGACAGACGTGCGCCCACCTAGAGCTGTTCGGGAGAGCATTGCTTGGAAGAGCCAAAAGTGGGGTGCAACCCAGGTGTCGACCATGGAAGGGCCCATTAAATAGGTTCTGGCATGTTCTTATGATGGGCTATTCTGCAATCATTCCTGACGTGGATGTGGAAGGTGACCCGTGATTGCAAGTGGGACAAGAAAGTCAGAAGGGCATAGAGATGGCTTCCACTCGTGCAGGGGGAGGAGAGAGGGAGGATGGGAGGACAGAAGGAGAAAGGAAGAAGGGAGGATGGAGGGAGAGGGGAGGAAGGGAGGCCAAGCCCTTCTGCTGGGGTGGACACACAAGAGGCCAGGGCAGTGGTCATCTCCCATTCAGAGCTGGGTGGTGGCGGGACTGACTTTTCCCTCTAAGCCCTTTTGCAATTTTTATCTGCCCCATGCCCCTGTAGTACCTGGTCAATGAACACATACATTTAACCACGAATAAGTAGTTGCTCATGAAATGTGACAGATGCCTCCTTCTGTTCATTCTCAACTGTCATTCTCCTTCATTGCCTGGGCCCCAGAACTTGGGATCAGGCCAGGTCCCACCCCTCTCCCTTGCTGGCTCGCAGGATGGAGGTACCCAGCCAAGGCCCCCAGGCCCTCTGGCTCCACTTCCTGGGGCAGGAAACCGGGGCTTCCAAGAAGGATGCTGGCAGTTGTGACTTCTCCTTTGCCCAAGAGGTTTATGTCCACCATTTTGTTGTTGTAGAGATGGGGTCTCACTACATTGCCCAGGCTGGTATCAAACTCCTGGCCTCAAGTGATCCTCCTGCCTCAGCCTCCCAACATGAGTACTGCACCTGACCCGTGTCTACCCTCTGTCTCTGTCCTGTCTCTTCTCTGTGCAGCTTGATAGGCTGAGTGGGGACTGTGGCCACTGGAGAAGAGAAGGACAAGGGCTGGGAGTGGTGTGACAGGCCCAGGGTCACATGAGAATCCCTGGAGGGTGGGGACCCCTGTGCCTCGAACACTCAGTGGCATCCAGGCTGTCCTGGTGCCTGACTCAGGCATGCTTGCAGTGTCTGTGGCATGACTGACCACTGGACAAGAACTCAGCCTCTCCTGGTTGGAACAGCCCTTCCGGTTAGTTCTATAGGAAGCTTGATTTCACAGTGTTTTTATCTTCTACTCTGGGTGGGTGGCTTCACCCAGACTCATCTGGTGACCAGCCCTGGTGTTGGCTTTAGAGCAATGTTTCCCAAATTCCACACTCTTTCTTCATGGGGCATCTTGCAGAGCTTGTGTTCCCTGGAACTCTGGGAACCATGGATTAGTTGTTGGCATAAGTACCAACTGTCACCCTCAAAGGCCAGGAGACTAGGGACTCAGTGAATTGAGGATGGTGGCTGGGGCTCAGAGGACTAGGGGGCCATGAGACACCAGCACCTCCACCTTTTGGCTCTGGTCACCCACTGTGATCAACTGGGGCCATCTCCAAGGATGGGGATTGAGTTGGTGTGGGGTGTGGGAGGGGACTGGAATCTAAACATCCCCCAAGGGGTTCCAATGTGTAGGCTGGAATGAGAAGCTCTGCTCTGGAGTCAGTGGAAGGGACATGGCACTGGTGGCCTTTCTGTATTGCAACCTTGGTGCACACTCATAAGGGTATGGTCTACAGAATGTGGGAGGTGATGTCTGGCTTGATGTGGCACTGACCAGGGGTACTAGGTTCAGAGCCCCCCAGCTTAGTAGAAGCAGCTGAATGTCGGACCGGTTCACAAAAGAGAAACCAACACAGTGAGGGGCCTCAACGTCTGTCTTGTTCTCTCTGGAGAACTCCCCAGATAGCAGGTATTCCTTGCTGAGGAGGAAGGGTTGGGAAGGTCCTGAGGTGAGGGGAGGTGGCCAGAATGGGGGAGTGGGCTCATGAATATTCAAGAAGAGGAGGGAGAAGGGCCAGGTGACGCTGCGGGCCATGCTGGTAGCACTGCCCAGGAATGTGGTCCCTTGCTGGAGGTCAGGTTTGAAGGATGGGCCTCCCTGTCCTCTATTGCCAGCCCAGACAGCACACAGAGTGCTCAGCAGAGCTTCACTGAACGAACGAGTTAGCAGAAAAGCGAGAGGGATCTGGATTTGGGGAAGATGGTCATCAGGGAAGTCCTCTCTGAAGAGGGGACATTTCCGCTGGGCCCTGGAGAATGGGCAGGCAGCCGGGGGATGAGCACCCCAGGTGAAGATTGCAGCGTGAGCGGAGGCCGGGGTTGGAGGGACCAAGCATGTGGGTCTATGGGGTGAGAGGGGCGACATTGGCAAGGTGGGCAGCAGCCAACCACACAGGGCTTGAGAGATGGCGCACAGGAGCAAGCCTCGGGCTGCCTCCCGGCTGTGTGGCCTGGGCAAGCGACCTCACAGCCCTGGGTCTCAGTTTCCTCATGTGCAAAACAGAGGCAATAACAGCAGCCACCTCTCAGGACTGAGAACGACGCTTGGCACTGAGAACTGTGCCCGGCACACACACTGCGCGCTCTGCAGAAACGCCAGCTGCCACGATTGTTATTTTTATTATTTTAGAGACAAGTCCTTGCTCTGTTGCTCAGGCTGGAGTGCAGCGGTGTGATCACATCTCACTGCTGCCTCGACCCCCTGGACTCTAATCCATCCCCTTCAGCCTCTGGAGTAGCTAGGACCATGCCCGGATAATTTTTAAATTTTTTGTAGGCGTCGGGGGGGGGAGGTCTCACTGTGTTGGCCAGGCTGGTCTCGAATGCTTGGGCTCAAGTGACCTTCCCGCCTTGGCCTCCTAAAGTGCTGGGATTACAGGCATGAGCTACCACACAGGAGTCCAGGAGGCAGTGCAGGGCCTGGAGGTCAGCTGCTCCCTCCCCGCCCCTAACTCACACCCTGATTTGGAAGAGTCCGCAGCTGACGGAGGGCCTGGGCTTCTGGATCCTGCCCAGACCCTCAGCTGTGAGCTCCACTCTCTAATGCTTCCACATCCTGGAAAGGGCTTGGTGGGCCTGCAACTCCTGCCATCCTGGATGCCCTGGCAGATGTGTACCTCCTGCTCAGGATGGCGAGGAGCTGGGGCTGGGTGGGGTGGGGTGGTGGCTGGGCCTGGGGGCCTTGCTGGAGCACTGAGGGCAGCAGGGCTGTGTCTCTGCTGTGGGTCCCCCCTGCGCACCCACTTGACCAGGCAGGTTAGGGTAAGGGCAGGTAAGGGTAAGCCACAGGTAAGGGACCTGTAGGCCTCCCCTCTCTCAGCCTCCGTGCTTGCTGTTCCCTGGGCCTGACTTGCCCCCCTCTCAACTGTCTTCCTGGCAAGGCCAGAGCACTCTGGGCAAATCCCAGCTCCCTGCTCCCCTTACGCCATTGGGCTTTCCTACTTAGCCTCATCACCACTCTGTGTACTACGTACTTCCTCGTTCATTTGTTCGTCTGAATCCCCACCACCGGGGATGGGAGTTCCCAGGGGTTAGGGTGTTTCCTGGTGTATCAGAAATGCCTAGCTTAAGGCCCAGCACAGAGTAGGTGCTTAATTAATACTGTTGCCCGACTTGGGCCTGCGAGCATTCCATAAGCAAGAGATGACCAGGGCCACGGCTGTTGGAAAAAGAGCCTGGAAAAGGGCCAGGGCCAGGGCCGGGGCTGAGAAGGGCTGTTGCCACGGCCAGGGCAGAGACGGGTGCAGAAAGCCAGGCAGGCCTGAGAGAGCTCGGTTCAGCAATTGCAGCCAGTTTTGGCTTCTCACTCTCAGCACGGGGCTGCTCTG
>CAUYQG010227147.1:0-16195 GCA_963574415.1 Tarsius wallacei
CAGCTAATTTTATGATTTTTTTTTTGGTAGAGATGAGGTCTTGCTATATTGCCCAGGCTGGTATTGAATTCCTAAGCCCAAGAGATTCTCCAGCCTCAGCCTTCCAAGTAGCTGGAACTACAGGCATGTGCTACCCTGCCCGGCTAATTTTTTTTTTTTTTTTTTTTTTTATTGTAGAGATGAGGTCTTGCTTGCCCAGGCGGGTCTCGAACCCGCGGGCTCAAGAAATCCACTCACCTCAGCCTCCCAAAGGCACGGGATTACAGGCTGAGCCACCGAGCCCGGCTTATCATTTTTAATTTTATAAAAGTTATAGGCTGGGTGCAGTGGCATGCATCAGTAGTTCCAGTTACTTGGGAAGCTGAGGCAAGAGCTTTGGTTGAGCCCAGGAGTTCAAGACAAGAATGGGCAACATGGTGAGAACTCACCACAAAAAAATTAATGAATAAATAAACAAAAAAGTTATAAGGCAGGCCCCCTCCTGCTCTAGGAGCTTTTCTGTCCTCTCAATAAATCCTACTTAAAAAAAAAAAAAAAAAAAAGTTATAGAGACATTGCTAACTGGCTTAACTTATAAACCAATGTAGAAGATATGAGAACATTTACCCTATTTCAAACAAATATAAATATTGTTGACATTTTTGTGTTAAAACAGTTTTTAGGCTGGTGTGTTGGTTCATACCTATAATCCTAGCATTTTGGGAGGCCAAGGCTGGAGAATCTCTTGGGCTTAGGAATTCAATACCAGCCTGGGCAATATAGCAAGACCTCATCTCTACCAAAAAAAAAATCATAAAATTAGCTGGATGTGATGGCATCTGTAGTCCCAGCTGCTCGGGAGGCTGAGAAAGGATTGCCTGAGCCCAGGAGGTCAAGACTGTGGTGAGCTGAGATTGTGCTACAGCACTCCAGCCCCACCTTGGGTGACAGAGTGAGACCCTATCTTTAAAAAAAGAAAAAAAAAATTAAATCAATTTTTAAAGATTTCGGTTCATGTCAAAACTGTTTTTTTGTTGCCCAAACTAAAACTTTTTCTTTATATCTCATAACGACTAAGAAAGGTTATTTTAGAAATGTACATTCCAGTGCACGTAAAGCTGACCGTTTTTGAGCAAAAAACAAGGGTAATTATGTATCTGTTTCTTAAACCTCAGTGAGTTCTGGCTGGCCCTCTGGTTGCTTTGTTAGAATGAGACTCTCTGGGAGTTGGTTCCCCATCTGAGTGAGGGACATAGCTACAAGTCACTTCCCATGAAGCTGTTTCTGGGACCTGCCACAACAGGTCAGTCTGGGGTGGGCTCGGGGAAGAACCAAGGGAGTCCCTGGAGAAAATTGTGTGGGGACAAGAAATGGGCCTTTCTGCCCTTGGATTTGCTTTGACTTTCTTACAGAGTGTGATATTTATTAACTAATTCAACATTTTACCCGTGTGTACCTCCACAGACTAGCTTCCTTTTACGAAGTGGCCATTCCCGAAATGGAGTCTGCAATTAAGAAGAGGAGGCTTGAAGATACCAAGTGAGGCGGGACTTTCCCCAGACTTTAGCATCCCCATCTCTAAGACAAGGGGTAGGACTAGGGACCTGTAGCTTCAGCCTTGTGCGTCCCTGCCTAGTCACCTATCCCCTGCATTTTTTATTTTTTTTAAGATTTAAAATAAATCTTTTCTGGCTGACCACATTGGCTCATGCCTATAATCCCAATGCTTTGTGGGAGGCCAAGGTGGGAGGATTGCTTTAGGTCAGGAGTTTGAGACCAGCCTGGGCAACATAGCAAAACCCCATCTCTATAAAAATTTTAAAAATTAGCTGGGCGTGGTGGCACATAGTACCAGCTACTTGGGAGGCTGAAGTGGGAGGATCACTTGAGCCCAGGAGTTCAAGGTTACAGTGAGTTAGTACACCGTACTACTACATTCTAACCTGGGCAACAGAGCGAGACCCTGTCTCTAAAAAAATTTTTTTAAAACTTTAAAAAAGATATGGCCAGGCTCAGTGGCTCTGCCTGTAATTCCAGCACTTTGGGAGGCAGAAGTGAGTGGATTGCCTGAGCCCACGGGTTCGAGACCAGCCTGGGCAACTTGGCGAGCCCTCATCTCTATAGTAAATCAAAAATTAGCTGGGCTTGGTAGTGTGCACCTATAGTTCCGGCTACTTGGAAGGCTGAAGTGGAAGGATCACTGGAGCCCAGCAGGTCGACCCTGGGGTGGCCGTGAGCATGCCACTGCATTCTAGCTTGGGGACAGAGTGAGACTCCGACTCAGAAAAAAAAAGATGTAAGATTTTTAAAAAATGAGTGCTCTATAAGAAATTGTGTGAAGACCTAAGGAGAAAGATTGTGATTGTGACAGGCAGAGAGTTAAATGTTACCAAGCAAAAAAGGAGATTTGTCCCAATACTCTGCCTGTACCTAGGCAATGAAGTCCATTAACCCAATACCCCCAAAGTACTGACAGTTACAATGATGGCAGGCCCCGCCTCTAAGCCCTCCGCTCAGCTGGTGCTCCACCTCTTGGTTCCTGGCTCACGGGTTCCTGACCCACTGGTTCCCGACCCACTGTTTGAACTGAGAAGCAGCCCTGGAGCCAACTGGCCACTCTGGGCCTGTAGCCTTTTGCCAGCTGCTCTCACTAGTGAACCATAAGGCCTTCTCCACCAGGGAGGCACCTGCAATTACGAAGGAAAGACTCCCTTGGTGCTTTTTTGTCTCCCAAGTCTATTTCTTTTTTCTCTCTGGCCTTCAAAGGCTGCTAGGTGACCTGTGGCAGAGGCTCTCCCATTCCAGGAAGAAACTAATAGAGATTTTTCACATCCTTCTAAACCAGATCTGCCTCCTTCCCATCCTAGAAAGCAGGTAAGCCCTTGGAAACTGCTGCCTGGATAGACAAGCCTCCCAACTGCCCCCTTCCCAAGCCCAGCAGGAGCATGTCCATCACGTCATCTCGGCCTCCTCCCCTGCTCTGGGGTCAGCTGAGCAGAGATAGGAAACCAAGAAAAGTGCCTCTTCCCTCCTACGGGCCACAGACTTACAGAGCAGTAGGGCGGGCATGGAAGGAATGCAAGTCATCTTGCATTGCATGGGCTCATCTTCCCTGGTGTCCTGTTCCAGCTGTGACAACATTCAGGGCTTCATTGAAGAGTTCCTTCAAGTCTTCAGCTCCTTGCTGCAGGAGAAGAGGTGAGTGTAATGAGCTGCATCCAGTAGTGAGACCGGCCCATGGCCCTCCCATCAGTCTCCATGAAGCCTTATATGATAGAGCCCCTGCCATAGGCTCACCATGGCTCTAATAAGTTTGGGCATCAGACTCAGGGAGTAGCCTGCAGCACAACAGTGTCCCCATGGCCCCAGCCCTGTCCCTTCTGTCTGCTCTCTGCCCCACAGGTTTCTCCGGGACTATGACATACTCTTCCCTGTGGCTGAAGATATCAGCTTGCTGCAGCAGGCCTCATCAGTCTTGTATCCTTCTTTTATGGCCCTGTCCTAGGTCCCAGGCCTGACCAGGTCAGAGATAAGTTGCTGGGACTCAGAGAAGCAGAGAAAGGTTTAGCCCCAAAACACACAGATCAGCCAGCTGGCTAAAGAGGCCTGCCAAGGCCCCAGTCTCCCATTTTCTAGAGAAGATGACTGCTGTAATGCTCAGGGCAGGGGAGAGGTGCAGTCCTGCTTTCTCTAGATGTTCCTTGAGCATCTGGGCCTATGTGACCAAGGGACTCATCATCACCCTCACAGACCTCACTGCCAAAGGGGAGGAGGACAAGTAAACAGGCAGTTAGATAGTGTCATATGGGAGGAATTCAGAGGGCAAGAAACCAGAGGAGGCACCTCACCTAACAGAGCTCGGATAGGGCTGTTAAATAGAAGTGATGTCCAAGTTGAGAACAGCAGAAGGAATGGGAGAGCATGAATCCAAGATCTAAGGGCAAGGACAAGAGTATTTCCAGTGGACAGAGGACAGAGAGAGCAGACTTCTCTGAAGAGCCCACCGACGTGTGTAGAGTGCAGGCTATGACTGTAGGGAAGGGGTCTGCCAGGAGAGGGAATTGGAATGTGGCAGGTGTGCTGGCCTTGGGACACCTCTCACTAAGAAGTCATGGGCTCTGTCCTGCAAGTGCTGGGTAGCATGGAAGATTGCAAAGCAGGGGTGATGTACAGGTCTCTACTTAGTCTGGCACGTGGAAGAGAATGGACCACCCTGGAGCCACAGTGAGGCTCAGGAGCTGGGGTGGGGGGTATTGCTGGACGATGAGGGTTTGGACTAGAAGTGGAGTGAGAGAGATTTAGGTGACTCTCAGATTTCTTGCTTGTGCCCAGGATAGTAGAGAGGAAGGAAGGACAGGAAGAAGCAGGCCTATAGGCTATTGTGGTGGCCGGGGTAGGTTGTCAGTCCTACTTCAGGGACACCCTGTGTCCCCCAACCTTTGCAGAATGCCATCAGCTCGTTGGACAGGGAGCGGTAGCAGCAGTCCTATCAAGCCTACCTACTGGGTGTTAGTACAAAAAAGGAGCAGCTGTCTCATCTAAATCCATTTTCCAGGACACTTCAGTGGCAGCCCTGGCCCTATCTTTACTCAGAGCTGCTTTCGACTGAATAGCAGGTGCTAGGTTGCAGAACCATTATGGCTGTAGTCTGGCCTATTTCCCCCACACAGCCCAGGTGTCAGTGATGCCCACTTGGTGTAGCCCAGAAAACCCCTGGCAGAAGCTGTATGGTCAGATGCTGGAGAGGAATTGAGAAATTATGCTGCCTGAGAACTGAGAAGATGGAGAAGGCTGTGGGACCCGAGAGAGAGACCCCTTAACATGACCTTATAGGGATGAGACACGAACTGCCTACATCCTCCAGGCAGTGGAAAGTGCGTGGGAAGGGATGGACAGACGGAAAGCCACAGACGCTAAAGACCCATCGGTGACTGAGGATCTCAGTGGGGATCCCAGCAGGGTCGCAGTAACGGCAGAGCCAGTCAGTCAAGCAGCATCACATACGGAGAACTTGGAGGAAGAGGTGTGTGTCTGGGGTGGTGCTTTCCTCTGTTTTCCTCGCCTCTCCTGGCCCCATTGGAGAGGTTGGGGCAGCAGGAAACCTCCCTTCTTTGTTTCTGCACTTGGGGAAAGGTTTCTTTTGGAACTGACAGCCTTGAGCTGTGGTCAGCTCTGGGCTGCCCTTAGGGTCCCAAGCCGAGAGCATGCTGGACTGGGGTGAAGAGAAAGCAAGTTGCTTAAGCCATCAAAGCCACAGCTTCCCCTCTATAAAATGAAGAGGTAGGCCAGGCACATTAGCTCACACCTGTAATCCCTGCACTTTGGGAGGCTGAGGCAGGAGGATTGCTTGAGCCCAGGAGTTTGGGGCCAGCCTGGACAACATAGTGAGACCTCATTTCTATAGAAAATTTAAAAATTAGCCAGGTATGATGGAAAAAAAGCAAAAATGAAGAGGTGAAGATTTTTCCACAGCTCTCTTCTAAACAGACAAAAGTGGGGCCTGTTTGGTTACAGCTGGGACCAGTGCCAGGTCCCACTGCATGGCCAACCCAGAAGCCCCTCCATGGGACTACAAGGCTCCCCTGAACAAATTTGGATGCTTCAGATCTGATTCCTTCTCTTTGGACTTTTCTAGGACTGGCCAAGTCTATGGCTGTCTTGATTGGCCACTAAACCTAGGACTCTCTCCTGTAGGTTGGGAGGCAGCACAGTACCAGGATTAAGACCACCTAGACTCGGGTCAGGAAGTTTAGGAGTGCAGCTGGTTCTGCCACTTGCCAGCTATATGGCCTTAGGCACATCACGTTGAGCCTTGGTTCCTCATCTGTAGAAACCTAGGTGACAGATGTGGTGTACACCTCCATGAGGTTGCTGGAATTCCCAGAGCTGCTGCTTGGAACTCTTTGAACGTGACTGGCCCTCGATACTCCTTTAACAAGTGCTACTGTTCTTCCTGCTAGACCCCAGATCCCGTGATTCTTTTTTGTTTGTTTGTTTTTGAGTCAGAGTCTCATTCTATCGTCCAGGCTGGAGTGCAGTGGCACGCTTATGGCCACCGCAGCCTCGACCTGATGGGCTTCGGCAATCCTTCCACCTCAGCCTTCCAAGTAGCTGGAACCACAGACACGCACCACCACACCTGGCTAATTTTTTTATTTATTGTAGAGATGAGGTCTTGCCAAGTTGCCCAGGCTGGTCTTGAACCTGTAGGCTCAGGCAGTCCCCTCGCCTCTGGCTTCCAAAGTGCTGGGGTTACAGGCGTGAACCACTGCACCCAGCTGTTTTTTGGGATTTTTATTTATTTATTTATTTATTTATTTATTTATTTTGGAGTCAGAATCTCAATCTTGTCACCCAGGCCGGAGTGTAGTAGCAATCACAGCTCACCACAGCCTCGACCTCTCGGGCTCAGGCCATCCTTCCGCCTCAGCCTCTCAAGTAACTGGGACTACGAGGCATGTGCCACCATGCCTGGCTAATTTTTTATTTTTTTTATTTTTGTAGAGACAAGGTCTCTCTATGTCACCCAGGCTAATCTTGAGCTCCCAGGCTCAAGGTCCCATGGTCAGGAGGAGCAGAGCCAGGACTCAAACCAGGTCCCTTGACACTGAGTCCAGTGCTGTCAGGGGCCTATTGCTGCATCACCGGCCCTGCTCAACCTTCTCCTTCACTCTGTTCTTACTTCAGTGCATGGGAGCAACTGCTGCCCCAGGCCCCGCCATGTGTGGTGTGGAGCTGGACTCACTCATCTCCCAGGTGAAGGACCTGCTTCCAGACCTTGGGGAGGGCTTCATCCTGGCCTGCTTGGAACACTACCACTGCGACCCAGAGCAGGTGATCAACAACATCCTGGAGGAGCGACTGGCCCCCACCCTCAACCAGCTGGACCGAAATCTAGACAGGTGGGAGAAACAGCGAGGGAGGCTTCTGGTGGCCGGGCTGCCTGTGGGGGATGGTGGGGGGAAGGGGGAGGCTTTCCTCTGCATCTCACTCTTCCTGCTCTCGTGGCCTAGGATTCAGCTTGCTCTCTCTTCCCCACAGTGGTGTTTCCCAGCCATTTAAACGAATGCCCTCTTTGAGGAAACAAAACCCTTAGACCCCCCTCAGGAGGTTCTCACTTGTCCCATGCAGGGCAGAGCATGCACAGCTAACATCCCTGCTGCATTTGTGGGAAGACTGATTAGAGACACAAGATGTGACAGAGGGTTGTCATGCCCTCAGAGCTTCTCAGTTCCTGACCTGCCATTGTCATGACCACCTTCCCAGTAGGATCTTAAGAAAGGGCAGCCAAAACCTCTCAGTCCTTCAAACCTACCCTTTCTGAGTTTGGTCCACTGCTGCCCAAAGGCCCCACAGGAGAGCAGGAACCAGTGCACAAATAGGTGTCTCTTCCATGAACAAATAAAGTTTACCAAATGAGTGAGTGATGATAACTTTGTGTCCCACCTTACAGATGAGGGCACTGAGGCACAACAAAGTTGAGTGATCTATGACTACCTCTCATAGGGCTACTGTGAGCATTAAATGAGGGATAGAAGCCGGGCTCAGTGGCTCAGCCTGTAATCCCGCACTTTGGGAGGCTGAGGTGAGTGGATTGCCTGAGCCCGCGGGTTCAAGACTCACCTGGCAACTTGGCAAGACCTCATCTCTACAATAAATCAAAAAACTAGCCAGGCGTGGTAGCGCACGCCTGTAGTTCCGGCTACTTGGAAGGCTGAGGCGGAAGGATCACCAGAGCCCAGCAGGTCGAGGCTGTGGTAGCCGTGAGCAGCCACTGCACTCCAGTCTGGGTGACAGAGTAAGACTCCAACTCAAAAAAAAATAAAATAAAAATAATAAATAAATAAATAAATGAGTGATAGAGCTTTTAAGAAATAAAACCTAACCTATGTGGGTGGCATGCAGGCAACGATGGGGAGCTTCATTTGAGGTGTGGCTGCATATCCAGGCAGGTACCAGGTAGTGTGAGGTCTTTTCTCCCCCTTAAAGGTTTTTAGATTGTGTCTTAGGTGTGGCTGGTGAAGGGATTGGAAATTGGAAGGGTATAACATGGCAGGGGGACGTGGGGAATAGGTAGGTACCAGCTGGTGGGGCCCCCTCAATTGATTTCTGTGTCCCTCCCAGACAGATGAAACCAGACCCAACGCCCCTGCTGACATCTCGTCACAACGTCTTCCAGAATGACAAATTTGACGTGTTCAGCAGGGACTCGGTGGACCTGAGCCAGGTGCACAAGGGCAAGAGGTGAGTGTGGTGGGCTGCAGAGTTCTAGGCGCCCTGACTCTGGAAGTGTGGAGAGAAAGCAAGAGAAACCAAGGGCTCCATCTTTACAAAGCTGACCTCAGTTTCAGCTCAGGGATCCCTTCATAGCCCTGGACCTATGCACTCCCCGTAGGTAGGAGCAGGCTACTGATTATGCTTCAGGCTCCAACTCCATGCAGGAGGCTGTAGTGAATGGATCTTCCTTGTTGATAGCAAAAGGCCAAACGAATCCAAATGGTCCCCTGCTTACCTGATTACATCTTTTAATGTGTTGACTACCAGGTCTCTGGGTTGTGGATCTGGACTGGGCTTCCCAGAAACCCCTCTTTGACCTGATTTTTCCCCAGGTTTTGACAAAATGAGAAAATTAAGGACTTGTACTAAGTGAGATTTTCAGTAGGTGAACATATTCCATTTTAAGGCCTTTCTATTTATTTTTAGTTTATGTCCTTTCTACTTTTTTGGCATTGAAATGTCCATTTGTGATTTATTCATTCATTCAACAAATATTTGTCTGGTACTTACAGCATTCTAGGCTCTGGATTAATTAAGTTCTGGGAACATAGTGGGGAGTGAAACAGACACGGCCCCTGCCCACGTGGAGTCTGTGTTAATCAGCTTATCAAACAAGCAATATCAAACTACAGATATAACAAGGACTGCAGAGTGGAGGTACACAGACTTCTGAGCCTATGGCTGAGGCTTCATCCCAGGCAGGAGTCTCCTCTGAGAAGATGATGTGGGACCGAAAGCTGAAGGATGAGGAGGGGTCAGCTCTGCAAAGGAGGGAAGAAGTTTTCCAAGGAGAGTAAATAGCAGGGGCAGGGGCCCCAGGGCTGTTGTGACCATGGGGAGGGTCCCACAAGCCGACACATTTTATGTTTTGAAAAGATCACCCAGCTTTGGGACAAGAGTCAGCAGTGATGGGAGAGAGTACAACATCCAAGTGGAGAACAGCAAAATAAGATGTTGGCAACACTGTTAGTCCCCCAAAGGTCTACAGTGGTGTTGACTCACTAAAACCAGAAATCAGGGGCCCACTGGGCAAGTGAAGCCTGCCTTTTCACCACCATATAGACGGGGACGATGAGGTTCAGAGAGGGAGGAAACCAGCCTTGTTCTCATAGTAGGAGCACCAGTGGCAGAAGTGCCGGCTGCTTCTTCAGTTAGAGCCCCATCCTATTCCCCCTCCCTGGGACTACCCAGTGCTGGAAGCTTGGGTGGCCAAGGGCTTGGGAAGTGGGCGCAGGGCAGCCAATAAGCCATCTGGCTGGTGGTCAGGAAGTACTTGCAAACTGCTTAGTCACACGCATTGCGACATCCCCAGATCCTAGTCTAGAGATGTTATCCTGCATCATTGCGACATCCCAGATCTCAGGCCAGAGATGTTATCCTGGATCAGTGGCCACTATTCCAGGCCGGCACGACTCTCTGCAACTCCAGCTGTTGGAAAGGAGAAGACAAGAGTTCCCCCTGGCTGGTAGAGGGCTGGCTCCCTGCTCCAACCCAGGGATCCTGATTGGTAGGTCCCCACAGAGCTTAGGCACCTCTGGGCATGACCTTTCCCCTTGACCTTGATCTATGGGTTTGCCCAGGGCACGTGGTATTGTAAAGTCCCATCTAACCCTACCTGGGTCATAAGTCACCCACAAGCATTTGCCACGGGGCTGGTCCCAGCTGTCAGGGTCAGTAGAAGGACTGACACTGAGGCAGCCAAGTTTCCGAAAATGCTGTGCTCCCGGGGCCCGCCAGGCTGCCAGACAGAGAGACTCACTGTGCTGGGTAGCCTAGGGGCTGAGGATTGCAAAGAGGCAAAGAAATTCATGTGTTATTTATTTATTTATTCAACAATATTTATTAAATGATTTACTAGTACCAGAGCCTATGCTAGACACCAGGGAAACAAGGTGAGCTGGGTGCCCGTGTCTTGCCCTCAAATGGCACAGAGACCGTGGGAAAGACTTAGACCATTAAAATAAGTAATGACAGAGTGGGAAGGTGCTGGGGTGGGCTACACAGAGATTTCAGCAGGGACGCTTGTCCTAATTTGGACAGGGTGGAGAGCCTTAGAACCCTACCCTCGGGGAGCATGTCAGAAATTAAGTAACACCAAGGAGATCACATCTGAGTTTAAATGCATGTGTGTTGTTTAATTAAGTAGGATACACTCAGGGCCTTAAGTAGTAAGGAAATCCGTCCCCTGCATGACAAGGGGCTGCAAGTGAGGGCAGGCTAGGCTAGGTTAACCTGTGGTTTCTGTCTCTTGGGGCCTGCTTATGGTCATGCTAGTTCCCTTGAGGCTTCGGGGAGTCAAGCTGTTTTGGCCGAGGCTTCCAGAAACAACAGTGCTGGGAGGAAGTCCAGACTAGGTCTCCCTGTATCTCTCCTGGAGGCTAGGAAATCTTTCCCATAAGTTCCCTTCATATCTCATCAGGAGAACTGAGTCACAGGGTGGAAGCCTGGTGCTCCAGTGTGGAAGGGAAAGGTAGAAAGACCTGAACAGAATGAAGGTCTTTCGGGAGCATGGTTAAAATGGAACATAGCTGTTAGGCAGATGCCAAGCACATGTGCTACATGTCAAGGCTAGTAAAGGAGGCAGGGCGTAGAAGGCAGGGCCCCCTGATGTTGTGGGACTGTTCCATAGTGCCTTGAAAGATAGCAAGTGTTCTCCCTCAAAGAAAGTTCTATTGCCAAAAATGTCTGTGCATTCTGTCTTTTGAGGCATCACAGAGATACTAATGGCTCTGACAAGTCCTGCAGTAAAACAGGATTTACTTTGCTGAGCTCAGCAAATGCTGGGCCTACTTCTCCACATCATTTTATTTATTTCTCGAATCAGCCCTAGGAAATAGGTGCTGGGAGGAAGGAACTGAGACTTGGCAAGGATAAGGGACTTGCCTGTAGTCACACAACCGAGGAAGTAGCAGAGCAGACCTGAGTCAGGAGACCTGGCCCTGGCTTCACTGTTAGAAGCTGTGTGACTTTGAGAAGGTTGCTCTGCCTCTCTGGATCCCCGGATTCCTCACCTAGAAAAGGGAGTGGTGTGGTGGGGGTTGTTTGTTTGTTTTTGCCTCTGCAGGCCCATTAGAAGTTCAGAGACAAGAGTCAGCCTCTCAGGCAGTTTTAATGGGCCTTGAAGGACAGGCTTGAGGAGATGAGGAAGGGAAAGGTGGCCAGGTGTCAGGGAGCCTGCATGTTTCCTGGGCTTGCTATCCTCTTGTAGGAGGCTGAGGAAGCTACCTGCCCCAAAGACAGTCTCTGAAACCACTATTGCCTGGTTTTTCAGACTTGACTGAAGTCACAGCCCTCTGACATCTTCTCCTGGCTGGTTTTGCTCCTGATTTTTCTTTTCCTTCTTGACTCCAAATGAGGTCATGGGGCTAAAACTGCACCTCCCTAGACTGGCAGTCTAGGCACCAGACTTCCCTATCCCTACCTGTGTTCTCTACCAGGCATAGCTGGGGTGGGTGGAGTTTGCCAGGCAGCTGTGTAGCCAGAGGCCACACAGCACAAAAGAACTGCCTCAATTGCCAGACCAGGGATGGATAGTCCAGGAGCCGAAGGTATGGCAGAAAGGATGGTGATACCGCTCATTCATTCATGGTTCCCTCGCCCAGCACAGATCCTGACACCTAGTACGTCCTTGGGAAGTGCATGTTCAATGCATGGATGTGCTCTTACCAGGGGCACCAAGCACCCAGACAAGTTGAACCCTTTTTACTTCCTCTCTACATCTTTTCCAACCAGTCAGAAAGCCAGGTACAGGGCCAAGGCCACAGTCACAGGCCTCTTCCCAGGTGGCTGTGAAAGATTCCTGTGGACTGAGATTTCTCCCTGGTTCACATCACATGCACCCTCCTTTCTGCCACACCTGGGACTCCTGGTCCAATCAAATAACCCCCTACCATGGAGCCTCCATTACCCCTTCCTACAGCTCCCAAGTAGACCTGAGCCAGGGTTCATTTCTGCGGTGTTTCCAGGGCAGACATGTCTCCAATTTAACACATTCCATGATGGCTGTCATCTACCTGTCTGTCACCCCCCAACACACTGTGAGTTCATAAGGGCAGATCCATATTTTATTCATTTCCGAATCCCTCCCAACCGGGTCTCATACCCTGCCTTGCATGAAGTAAAGGCTGTTGAAGGGAGGCAAACCCTAGCCCACCACACTGGAGGCTGTAGTCCTGACCTGCCCCGACCTCCAGGCAGACAGCCCGGCAGACTCAGACAGACTCAGACACCTGCCCCTCCCTGCACCAAAAGCCAGTTAATAGAAGATTTTTATGGAAGCTGTGTTCAGCTTTGTGTCTCTTCTTTTTTTTTCCCTACCCTTGATACATTCCAGAGACCCGATTTCACAGCTAAGCTGGATTTTCTTGCCTGGCATCTCATATTGATTTTCCCCTGCAGGGCTAGAAGCTACATTCCACAGGCCTGTGTATGTGTCTGACAAGCCAGGTTTTTTTTTACAGGTTTGCAAAGTCGAAACGCCTGAGTCCCCCCTGCCAAGGCTGCACTGCAGCTCACTGTGACCCCAAGCAAGTTCCTTTTCTACCTCCACTGCACCCGAGTTTCCTCACCTGTGACATGATGGGAGTTGGACTTGCAGACTTTTTCTTCCAGTGAAATGTTACATGGAAGCTTGAACCATGAAACAGATAGGAGGCCACTGTGGATTACATGGGGTGAGAGGAATAGGACAGGACCCCTCCTTACCTCTCACCCCAGAGGTCTCTAGGACTTCCTTGAGCTCAGCAAGAAGGCCACATGTGGCCTTGCTCTTTCTTAAATGTGTGTTTGTTTTAGAAGATTCAGACAAGCCCAGGTCCCTCTGAGGAGTAGCCATTTGGTGTGGGGTTCACCAGCCATGTCTGCACATTTACCCACACTGATGTGTGGCCCATAGAAACAAAACTTGATCTGGTTTGCTTTGGGGATCATACTGTGTGCATTTTTCTGTAGTTTGCTTTCTTTCTTGGGAATAAATCTTAAAATTCTTTCTCTGTCAGCACAAATAGATCAACGTCATTCTTGAGATCTGTATGCAGCGATCTGTAATACAGATGTGGCACAGTTCATTTGGCCACTTCACTCCTGGTGGACGTTAATTGCTTTCCATTTTTCACTGTTACAAGCAATACTGAAAAGAAAATCTCGATCAGACTTCTGTGCACACACAGCCATTGTTCCTCTGGGGAAGATGCCTCAGAGCAAGGGAGTTTCCTAGTCAAAAGATGTGCACATTTCACTTTTTTTTTTTTTTGAGTTGGAGTCTCACTCTGTCACCCAGGCTGGAGTGCAGTGGTACACTCATGGCCACCCCAGTGTCCACCTGCTGGGCTCCAGCCATCCTTCCGCCTCAGCCTTCCAAGTAGCCGGAACTACAGGTGCGCGCTACCATGCCCGGCTAATTGTTGATCAATTGTAGAGACGCAGTCTCACCAAGTTGCCTGGGCTGGTCTCGAACCTGGGGGCTCAGGCAATCCCCTCACCTCGGCCTCCCAAAGTGCTGGGATCACAGGCTGAGCCACCAAGCCTGGCCGTACACATTTCACATTTTAACTGCAGCTCCCAGGATGCCCTCCAAAGTGTCTGGGTCTGTCCCCATGGTCTCTGGGTCAATCCAAGGGGTGGAGAAGTGAGCCCACAGTCTGTTCGGGCCTTCCACACCCTGCGGCCTTCTAGGCCTGATGGTTTTCCTTCCTCTCGGCACCAGGAAGGAGGAGAACACACGGAGCCTGCTGAATGACAAGCGAGCGGTGGCAGCGCAGCGACAGCGCTACCAGCAGTACAGTGTGGTGGTGGAGGAGGTAGGTCGGCCAAGGCCGGGCCTCTGCTGGGCAGGGGAGACCAGATGGCCCCAAGCCCCTCCGACACGTGCTTCCACCATTGCAGGTGCTGCTACAGCCAGGTGAGAGCTTGCCCTACCATGGTGACGACTATGAGGACGAGTACGATGACACGTACGATGGCAACCAGGTGGGCGCCAACGATGCAGACTCTGATGATGAGCTCATCAGCCGCAGGTGAGGCAGAGGGTGGGCACGTTCCAGGGCGGAGCAGCTCTCAGGCCTGTGGGGCTTCCCCACCCGTTGTTTATACAGATGAGGAAGCTAAGGCCCTGATTACCTGAGCATGTCAGTGGCAGAACCAGGGCCCAAACCCAAGCCTCCTGACTTCTAGTCCAGTGTTCTTCCACCCCAGTGCACCCTGAGTGGGACAGCATTTATTTGGTCTCACACAGTAGTTTTACATTTTTCTTCCTTTTTTTTTAAGCCAGTCAAATTTAGCAGTGGAGGGTTGTATACATTTTTCTTTTTAATTGCAGAAAACTTTTCCCAGTGGAATATTTTGGAGATTCCTCAACACAGATCAAAGCAGAACTGCCCTGACTAAAAGGAGGAGTGGGGACCCCAGGGCCCTAGCTCAGCCTCCCCCTCAACCCCTCATCAGTCCCTGGTTCCCTCAAAGCATCCAGGGCCTGGAGCAAAGCTGTTACAAAGCACTTTGGTTTTTCCCAGCCTCCCAAGCCTGTCACCCAGCCAGGTTCCCTCCTCCTTGTGGCTCTCCAGGTTGAACCTAGTGTCTGATCTCACTTTCTCTCTAAACCCTCAGGCCCTTCACGATCCCTCAGGTGCTGAGAACCAAAGTGCCCAGAGAAGGGCAGGAGGAGGACAATGAGGAAGAGGAGGAGGAGCCTGAAGACGAGGCCCCCAAGGTATCTCCATGGCCAGCGGCAGGTGAAGGGGAGTGCAGTTCTGAAGGGTGAATTGGTAGCACTAGCCCCCCACCCCTCCTTGAAGCTGGCCCTGAGGCAGCCCCGGCATCACTACTTGGGACAAAAGGGGTCCCTTCGAGCCCAGGATGTCTGCTTAGAGAGCTGCTGGCTTAGAACTTGCCTCTGCTGCCCAGTGAGGTCCCAGGGAATAGATTCGAGACCAGGCCTTTGAGCTGCCAGGTTCATTATTAGGCCCAGGAACCTCGGGGCTGGGAGAAGGGCAGCTGTTGGCTGTTGAGCCCAGGATGGCAGTTCTTAAAATCGGAGTTACAGCCCAAGGACCCTGGGAAGTCACCTGGACTGGTGGATTTGAATTTTGTAGCAGCTAAACGTTTTCTTCAAATGAAATCTTAACTAAAACCTCAACACACAGAACAGATAAAAGTGGTATTGTTCAGATGAATGGGGCAGCAGCCTGGGATCCCTGGAGCCCCTCCTGCCCTCCCACCAGGGTGGCAAATTCCAGTGTTTCCAGGGCAAGGTTACTATATCAGTGAGTGGCAGGACCGGTGGGGACTGCACTGAGTGTTGGGGAGCACATGCCCTGCCTGAGGGGCCCCCCACACACAAGTGCAGACCCGGAGTCTCCACGTATTTCCCTTCCCAGGCAAGGGATCAGCCCACATTTTTGTCAGTTTTCACAAGTTACTAATTCCAATTGTTTGGTTTTGGTTTGGGTTTAAAAAAACAAAAACACTGGCCACCAAAACCTGTCTATGGTCCCTAGGTCAGTTTTCTCTTGCACTGGGCCAGGCTTTTACACTCCTGGTGCAGAAGGCAGTGCTCAAGAGTGGGCACTCCAAGCCGGGCTTGGTGGCTCAGCCTGTAATCCCCGCACTTTGGGAGGCTGAGGTGAGTGGATTGCCTGAGCCCGTGGGTTCGAAACCTGCCTGTGCAACTTGGCGAGACCTCATCTCTACAATAAATTTAAAAAAATTAGCCGGGCATGGTAGCGCACACCTATAGTTCCAGCTACGTGGAGGGCTGAGGCGGACGGATCGCTGGAGCCCAGCAGGTCGAGGCTGCGGTGGCCGGGAGTGGCCCCTGCACTCTGGTCTGGGCGACAGAGTGAAACTCCAACTCAGGAAAAAAGAAAGAAAGAAAGAAAGAAATGCATCACCTTCACAGCCAGAATTTGCTGGATATTAATCTGTGGCTTTAATGAAGTTAAAA
>CAUYQG010227154.1:0-11528 GCA_963574415.1 Tarsius wallacei
TTGTTTTTTTATTTTTTTCTGAGGATTGTTTTGGCTATTCTTGGTTGTTTATGTTTCCATATGAATTCCTGTATTGTTTTTTTTCTAGGTCTGAGAAGAATGCTGCTGGTAATTTGAAGGGTATTGCATTAAATCTGTAGATTCCTTTAGGTAAAATGGACATCTTAACAATGTTGGTTCTTCCAATCCGTGAGCATCAAATATTTTTCCACTTGCTTGTGTCATCTTTGATTTTTTTCTGAGCAGTGAAATGGAAGACTTTCTGACATCACACAAACTCCCTAGGTTGAAACAAGAAGACACTGAGACCATAAATAGACCAATAACAATCAAGGAAATTGATTATGTCATAAGAGAACTACTGACAAAAAAAAAAAAGCCCTGGACCAGATGGCTTTCCAGCAGAATTCTACAAAACATACAAGGAGGAACTGATACCAATCCTATTGAAAGCATTCAGGTGATTGAGAAAGATGGTACTCTCCTCAAATCATTTTATGAAGCTAACATCACATTGATACTCATGCCAGGTAAAGACCCAACAAAAAAAGAGAACTACAGGCCAATATCTCTGATGAACATAGGTGCTAAAATTTTCAACAAGATCCTAGCAAACTGGATTCAACAACACATCTCAAAAATCATCCATCATGACTAAGTAGGCTTCATCCCCGGGATGCAAGGCTGGTTCAATATTTGTAAGACCATAAACGTAATTAAATACATCAACAGATGTAAACACAAAAACCACATGATTATATCATTAGATGCAGAAAAAGCTTTTGATAAAATCCAGCACCACTTCTTGATGAAAACCCTCAAACATCTAGGCTTACGTGGAACATACCTCAAAATAGTAAAAGCCATCTAAGAGAAACCCACAGTCAGCATACTTCTAAACAGACAAAAATTGGAATAATTTCCCCTGAAAACTGGAACAAGACAAGGATGGCTACTCTCAGCCCTCCTGTTCAACATAGTTTTAGAAGTCCTGGCTAGAGCAATTAGAGAAGAGAAGGTGATCAGGGTTATCCAGATAGGAAAAGAGGAAGTTGAGTTATCTCTCTTTGCAGATGACATGATTATATACCTTGAAAACCCAATAGAATCTACCAAAAACCTCCTGGCACCGATAAAGGACTTTGGCAAAGTCTCAGGGTATGAAATAAATGTATAAAATAAATGTACTGAAGTCTAATGTTAAAATTTATTTTTTCTGTCCTAAGAAAGACAGAAAGTCATCTCCTATAACATTCAATACATACTACTATTTTTGCTGAATTCCAAAGCATGCCCACCATTTCTCAGTTTTTCTTATACTCTTCATCCTATACTATAAATGAACAGTTTATATAATTTTTCTATCCAGTGTAATAGGGTTTAATTATTGTTGGAAATTCATATTTATTTCCTTTACATATGAAAAAAGTAGAAGCTATATGTTTATGTTTTCTAAACAAATTTCGAAACAAAAATTTTTAGCTAAAATTGTGTTCAAAATTCTTGATTAAATAGGTTCAGTGATAGAGAAATCAAAGGAAAAAAGATAAATCAGAGAAATAATGGAGATAAATTTTGTAAAAACCAATCAGCTATTTATTTCACTTACAGAGACACTGGAATATAAAAGATTTATTAAAGCTATCCTTTGGCCAATTGGCTAACATTTATTCTTTAGTTAGCTAACATTTCCATTATTGGAAAGAAAAAATTACTTTATTGTAAAGGTCTTTTATGTCACTGGTTAGGAAGGTGCCAAGGTATTTCATTTTTTTGTGGCTATTATTAATGGAATTGTGTTTTTTATTTGGGCTTCTGTTTGTTTATTATTGGTGTATAGAAATGCAATTGTCTTTTGTACATATTGTAGAGACGAGGTCTTGCCAAGTTGCCCAGGCAGGTCTCGAACCCGCGGCTTCAGGCAATCCACTCACCTCAGCCTCCCAAGGTGCGGGATTACAGGCTGAGCCACCGAGCCCGGCATCCTATAGAGCATTTTTAATGATACAGTTTGCTTTTCAGAAGAGATCTCAATGGAAATAGAAAACAAACTAAAGTCACAGAAAATACAATGGAAAGCAAATTCCTCAGGACTATTTTTGGTAAAAGCATCAGCTAAATTCTAGCCTGACTTCACAAGAAAAATCAGACCTTGGGCCCTGAGCCCTTTTCTCTTCATGTACATTAGTCAAAGACCTCTTGTCCTGGCAGAAAGGGCCAGGCAAAGACACTAAATTTCTTGTAGAAAACACTCCCAGAGACACGGGTTTTTCAAAAAGAAAACACACCAGAAGACTTGAAAAACATTTTATAGCTGGCTTTGAGAAGGTGGGAGGATGCCGCACATAGTTAATTTTGTGAAGACAGTCAGATTTCTTCTGAACAAGTGTTCTAAATGGAAAAATTTCTATTACTTACAGAGCACTGAAAATAAGTGCCTGGCCATGCCCTGCCCAAGGAACAGTCGCTCTGTTTTCAAGCTCAAAACAGATATTGATTTTCATTTCAAACTCTAATGCCAAAATTAGCAGTGTCAGGTTGAATTAGAGGTGGATGGTTTAGAGAGTTCAAAAGTGAACGAGCAGCACAGCCAGACTGCTCTTTTGTTTCTTTCTTCCTTCCTTTTATGTTTTAAAGACAACAAAGCATGGAATACACGACATCCTTTTGTTTTATGGCACCCAAAGAAATATTTAGTCTAACTCTACTCCTAGGTCCTTAGCACGTGAGTTTTCTTCGAGTGTTCGTTCAGGGGTGAAGGCACCTAGCTTGGCAATTATTACAGACTGCTTTGAGTTCTTTCTGTGGAGCATTCTGCTTCTTATTTAGCTTTTGCAAAATCAAAATTTGTACAGCACTTTAAATTGACAGAGCATTTAATCTACATTGTTGTGTGAAGCAGATATGTTACAATTATTAAGTTGCTCCATCAGCAGTGTGTGGACCCTTTATATCTGGAGTTGATCTCAGAAAGATATCTATTATATAAATCAAGGCTAGTGGGAGCTTCCTCCATGTGGAGAAGTTAATCAAAGGAATGAATAGCGCCCCGTAATAGGGATATTTGATACATCCACTCGCTCTAAGGAGCAAATGCCAATGAACCTGAATCACCCAGCCTTGATTTATTTAGGGAGAGGGATAATGCCAGAATGGTTTGAGTGGTAAGAAGAAGGAAGAGAAGAGAGTGTTGATATCCTCTGAAATACTCCTATGTTTGTACAGAAAATATTCCACTGTATCTGGTTTTTGTTCATTTTTACTCTCAGGGAAGAAGGCTTTTATTAGATGTCTCCCACGCAGGGATGTATGTTTAGGGTGTATAGGTGTGTGAGAGAGAAAAAGAGAGAGAAAAGAGAAGACAGAAGAGAGAAGGAAGAAGGGGTAAGAGAAAAGGGGAAGGGGAAGGGAGACAAGGGAAGGCAGAGGAGAGGAATGAAGAGTGAAAAGGTAACAGTAACAGAGACAGAAGCTAGAGGTTCCCCAAATATAGATCTTCTAGAATAAAAAGAGATTACTACAAGATTCTCAAGCCATCTTCTCCTTTATGTTCTAGTTCCACAAAGAGGGTAGCACAGTTAGTAAGTTACAACACAGTGTGGGGTCATAGTAAATATCTCTGCTGAGCAGGATGGGCGGCCACCTTGCTGTGGGTCCACAGGTGTTGTATATGGCACTCTCACCAACTATCAGAGTATGTTGTCATCTGCTTGCCTGTCTAAATACGAGCTTCTGGAGGGAAGGGATTATATATATTTTTGTCACTTTATACTTCTAGGTTCTAAAAATGTCTGACTAGTAGTTTGCATTCAAGTCATATATGACTAATGAATAGCTAGTTGGTTACAGGGCCACCCCTGCCGAAATGTGTGAGTTGTGTTAGAGGTGGGGAAAGGCAATGGTTCCTTCGCCCTATCAAATTTTAGCAGTGAAAATCTGAACAATTAAGAGGAAAGTGGCGAGAACTCCCTGTCATTCATTATCAATAGCCCACTTAACCAAGATTCAGAGAACAAATAATTCTGAACATCAACACCCAGATGCCTGGTATGGGTATTAGACTACCACCAATTTCCATCAAGCACATGCCATGTTCACAGTTGGGGATATTGGACAAAGAGCCTGAGAAAGACAGTGGCAGATCTGAGAGGACTCCAGAAGTCGGAGACTGATGGGTAATGCAGGAGTAGCAAGAGCCTATGGGAAAAAGGGCATAGGGCCTTTGGCTCAGACAACTGAATCTCTGGCCAAGGGAGAGAAAGGAGAAGAGATTTGTTGGCAAGAACCTGGGCCTTTTGGAAATAGAAAGGAAAAATGAAAGCTGGCAGGTCGGCGGAGAACCCCTAATCACAGAGGTAGAACTGGCACATAATTTTGGGCTTTGAGGAAGATAACCTCAGATTAATTAGCCATGGCAGCCTTCTCTGTTGGTTCTCTGTTGGCTGCAGCAAGTCAAGTCTGGCTGAGCAATAGAGAGAGAGGAAATGAAGAATGCCCTTTTCTTCTTGCTATTAAATAAAGTTTAGATGAGGTCTGAATAGAGGCTAGACTACTGTTTAGCTACTAACTATTGCCAAGCTCGATACTCCATAGGTGGAAGGTTGCTTAAACTACAGCTGATAGGAACAATCTTTATGCTCTTTAGAGACCTTGGGTCTTCTAAGGCACAATGATGTACTCTTCTAACCACCCCATATGGACTCTCATGCTGCTTCAACAATTTATATAACAACACAGTCAAGTATCAATCATGTGTAGTATGTAAAGACTACTTGATTATATTGTGTAAAAGCTGGGTGTGGTGGCTCACACCTGTAATCCCTGCACTTTGGGAAGCAAGGCGAGAGGATTGCTTGAACCCAAGGATTTGAGAACAGCCTGGGCAGCATAGAGAGACCTCATCTCTTAAAAAAATTATACTGTAAAATAATTAAGTTGCGTAAGGTTGATTATTCAAATGTTAAACTAATGAGGTGCATAGGTTTTTAAAACATCTTTTTCCCTTTAGTACTGGCTTCTAGCACTAACACTGAAAGAATGGACAGTTACCTCACAATGTATTTCTCTTTTTGTCTAAAGAATACCACAACAGGAAAACCCACTTGCAAAGAGATACTTTGCTTTCTATATTGCGATTGGGAGGCACAGCTAGTTTACTCTGTCTAAACTCCCAGCTCAGCGATTGATGTTGAGAAACAATCTCAGTCTCCTAGAGCGAGTGGCGTTTATAGACTAGCCTTCAGCTTGTAGATCCTCTGTACCAGCCCTAGGGGAGGATGGATTTTATAAATAAAATATTTGTGAACAGCAGTAGTCACAGCATTATTACAAACTTTAGGGGAAAAAAAAAGATATCAAAGGGCACGGTTACACAAGTCGGCATTTGCTTCTCTGAACTGTCCAGGGCTGTAATGCCATGCAGGACTCATTAGTATGCTCAAAAAAGAATGTATTCAAAGAGTTGTATTCAAAATCAGAGATGTTAAAAATCTCACAGATTCCAAATATACTTAGTACTGATTTTCCTACCGCGGTATTTGCATTTGTGAAGCAATTACGCAGTCTGATGGTGAACCCTCAATCCAAGAAACTAAAATAGTCATGACTTTCTGTTTAGTTTGGTCCTGCTGCAAATATGCAAACATGGCAAAATATTGGCTTATGAGAATTTTCCAGATAATTTTAGTTTAGGCAAAAATACTACTACTTTTAGGCAATTTTCATGGTCACGTGTGTGTGACGGGGGAGCTATCCACGGATCCCTCCCACCCCCACCCCTGCCCCATGACGACGGATGAAAGAGAGTGTTTTTAGAGAACTGTTGGAGGGAATGTTGGCGATTCCTCGATTCTCCAGTTTTGTTGGTTCAGTTTCTGTCCCAGGTGCGAATGACACATCCATTTAGGGTTCTGGGAGAACTGTAGTGATGTCAGCAAGATAACTAACTAGAAGCTCTTAGTGCTTTTCCCCACTCCTGACCAAAAACAAAAAAACAAAGAACCCCCAACAATAAACTACTTTTTTGATCAAAATAATTACAGGAGAGCTAGAGAACAAACAGCAAAGAAACAGCAGAAATCCTGCAGAGCACAGAAATACAGCGTGACCACACAGAGAAAGGAATGAAACATCTCACCTCTGCCACTCCATCCCCCTAGCCAGGATCAATTCGGAACCAGGAGATTCTCTGTGCAGAGGAAAGGTAGACCAAAGGACCCAGCAGCCTCCACCACCACCGTGGACACCTGCTGTTTATACTACTGGAGACTCCGCAGTCCTCAAAGACTCTGAGCCCAGCTCCCTAGAGTTCACATGCTGAGTTACCCCCAGAGAAGGAGCCCATGCTGTGCTCCTGCATCACATGGTTTGTGCTGCTATTACTCTGCACCATCTTGGAACTGGAGCCACTGCTAGAGTGTGTCTTACTCCGAGAACGAGTAGTTGTTACATCCCTCAGTCCCCAAGACTCTAATCCCACCACCACACCACGTGAAACTGGGACTGTGCCTCCGTGAACGGAGCTGCTGCTATGCCCCACTCCTTAGAGCCAGGCTATCTCACAGCTACTCCATCCCCACCCATTTCAGTCGCTGGTGTGCTCTCCCCTTTAGGTCTGAGCTGAAATGATGCCTTACCCTTGGGGATCTGGAGTCTTTAACTACTGGAACAGTTGTGCCCTTTGTTCCAGAGCAGGCACGGCACCCATCTCCTGGAGACCTCTGGTCTCTTGCACAATGGAACAGTCACACTCCCAGTGCCATAACTGAGGCAGTACTCTGCTCCCTGGGGACTTCAGACCTCCAAGACACCAGAGAAATTTCATTTTCCAGCACCAAAGCTAATGTGGCACCCTACACCCGGGGACTCAGAAACTCCATTGACCCATATAGCTGTGCTTTCTGGGGCCAGATAGATGTGGTGCCTCACGTCCCAGAGAATCCGAGTCTTGTCTGAATGGTGCCATCCCATCCACTAGGACAAACAGCCACAACTCTGCCTATCTGAAATGTGATTAGGTCCCCATAGTCCAAGCCTCTGCAGGAAGTGGAGTCATTTCTGTGCCGCCCAAGTCAAAGTGGCATCTTGCCATTCCTGGGTCCTTGCTGTTTCTGCATCTGCCTCACAAAGTCTGAGCTACTGTCATGTCTCACCAGCCCAAGGTTCAGAGTCACCCCTCTGTGCTATCTTATCTTCCAGAGCTTGAGCTGCCAGTGTGCTCTATTGGTTCTGGACCCCAAATTGAAGCCGTGCCTTGATCCCTGGTGCCTCTAGAGAACCCCTTATTCCCCAAAACTTCACCAGTGCCATGAACTGTCATCCAGTATCAGGTCCACAGTTACCTCCTAGACCGGGGCCTGAGCTGCTGAAGTGTGCCTCAGAGCAAAAGACCCCAATTTAGTGCAAGAATTATGTCTGCTAATGCCTTTGAAAGTAAACCTGCATCCCAAGTCCCAGGTACTACAATAGTTTTGCAAGACCCTGGGCCCAGGAACTCAGCTCCGTTACTACCCTGAGCAACTGCATCCTGGAACACAGCACCACTGTGGCTGCCTGTGAGCCATGTCAACACCAAGAGAAATCCTCTCAGGTAAGACTCAAGACTCCTCACTTTAAAGAAGACAATAACAGGAGGAACTCTAAAGCCCTTGCCCTAATAACCTCCATAGCCACAATCATTGCCAAAAATGTCTGTAGCCTAGACCAATAAGGCATCTGCAGTCAACACGAACACTGATCACAACTGAAGAAGCTTCATGGAGACCATACTAAGGTACCTACACAGAATCAAAGCTGTCACACCTTGCCCAAATGGTGTCCTCAGGTCCATTTGAAAGTAAAAGTTTTCCCCTATGAAAGCAGCCACTCTCTAAAGTTTATAAGAGGTGACAGTATCACCAAATATGCAGACATCAATACAGGGACACAAGAAACATGAAAAAATAATAAAATATGGCACCATCAAAGGAACATAATTATCCAGTAACTGTCCCAAAAGAAGCAGAAATCTATGAATTACCTGAGAGAGAATTCAAAATGATGATGCTAAGTATGATGATTAAAAGACAAAATAATAAAAAATAACTAAAACTACAATAAGTTATTAAGGAATACATAATATTAAATGATGTAAATTGTCACATCAAAAACATAAACAGTGAGGGAAGAGGGGTATAATCTGGAGTTTTTGTATGGAACATAAGTTAGACTATCAACTCAAAATAGTAAGTTATAACTATAAGATATTTTATATGTAAGCTTCATGGTAACCACAATCAATAAAGAGAAAGGAATCTAAGCTTGGCAATGCAGAAAATTATCCAGTCACAAAGGTGGACAACGAGAGGAAGAAAGCAACAAAAGGGCCGCAAAACAATCAGAAAATAAATAACAAAATGGCAGTAATAAGCCTTCACCTATCAATAATAACCTGACATGTAAATGGATTCAATTCTCCAATTTAAAGACACAGAGTGATTATATGAATTTTTGAAGAGTCAACTACAGAAGGTGCCACAAAATGTATACACATTTTAAGAAGGGAAAAACTATTAAAATTGTAATACTCAATATATACCAACAACAAAAGATTAATACAAGTCACGTTTGACTTCTGCAATTACAAGAGGTGTTCAAAGTGGTTACCATCAGCATTCAGACACTTTTGATTACAGTGAGCTAAAAGTAATGCATAGAAAACATCACTTAAAGTGTGTATACATTTTGGGGGGCACTCCCGGTATTTGCTGCCTATAGAAATCCTACATTAGCTAAAGGATACACATAGGTTGAACAAGAAAGAACAGAAGAAGATATTACACATAAATGGTAACTGAAAGAGCAGAGATGGCTGTGCTGATATTTGATAAAATAGACTATAAGTCAAAAACTGTCACAAGGAAAAGATGGTAATTATTTAAAGATAAATATATCACTTATCAAAAGGACATAACCATTGTAAATATATATACTCCCAACATTAGAATACCTAAATACATACAGCAAATATTAATGGTCATGAAGGAAAAAATATATAGTAGCAAAATAGTAATAAGGGATTTCAATACCCACCTTCAACAATGGATAAAGTAAATAGAAAATTAATAAGGATATACTGAGCTTGGAATGTACTTTTGACCAAATGGACCTAATAGACATATGCAGAACTTTCTATCCACTAGCAAAAAATACAAACTTTTCTGTAGTGCATATAGAACATTCTTCAGGATAGACAATATGTTGGGCCACAAAACAAGTCTGAACAAATTTAAGAAGATTAAAATCAAATCTAATTTCATTTCAGACCACGATGATATGAAACTAAACATCAATAACATGAGAAGTCTTGGAAATTCACAAATATGTGGAGACTAAACAATATCCTCCTCATCAACCAATGGATCAAAGAGGACATTAAAAAGGCAATTAAAAAATATCTTGAGGCTGGGTGGAGTGGCTCAGTCTGTAATCCTATCACTTCAGGAGGCTGAGGCGAGAGGATTGCCTGAGCCCGGGGGTTCGAGACCAGCCTGGTCATCCTTGTCTCTGCAATAAATCACAAAAAATTAGCCAGACATGATGGTGTGTGTCTTTAGTTCCAGCTATTTGGAAGGCTGAGGTGGAAGGATCGCCCAACTCCAGCAGGTCGAGGCTGACACTGTACTCCAGCCTAGGTGACAGAGTAAGACTCCAACTTAAAAAAAAAAATCTTCAGACAAACGACAATGGAAACACAAGATACCAAAACCTATAGGGGCGAAGCAAAAATAGTTCTAAGAGGGTTATTTGTGGCAATAAATACCTGTGTTAAAAAAGAAGAAAGATCTCACATAAATAGTTTAACATTATGCCTCAAGAAACTAGAAAAGAAAGAACAAACTACACTCAGAATTAGCAGAAGGAAGAAAATAAAAAAAACCAGAAAAGAAATAAATCAAATAGAGAATATAAAAACCATAGAAAGAATCAATAAAACTAAGAGCTGTTTTTTGAAAAATAAGCAAAATAGACAATCCCTTAGCAAGTCTAAAAATAAGAAAGAAAACATAAATAAATAAAATAAAAATGAAATTCAAGAAATTACAGCACATGCCTCAGAAATAAAAAGGATCATAAGAAATTACTATAAACAATTATAAAGTAATAAATTGGATAACTGAGAGAAGATGGGTAAATTTCTAGAAAAGTACAACCTACCAAGGTTGAGTCAGGAAGAAATAGAAAGCCTAAGCAGTCCATAACAAACAAAAAGATTTGGGTACTCTTTTCAATAAGTAAAAGGCCAGGACCAGATGCTCTCCAAGATGAATTCTACCAAACATTCAAAAACTAATTATACTAATATGTCCTAAGCTGTTCTGAAAAATTGTGCTAGAGAGAATACTTCTAACATATTTTATGAGGCCAACATCATCTTGATACCTAAGCCAGATAAAGACATCACAAAAAAAGGCTAAAGGAAAATTTCTCAAACAGACACAGATAAAAACTCCTCAATAAAATGTTAGCAAGTCAAACCCTACAACACATCAAAAAGATAATGCATCATGACCCACTGGGATTCATCCCTAGAAAGTAAGGCTAATTTAACATACACAAATCAATCAGTGTGATATATCACATAAAACAGAATGAAAGATTTGATGTGGAAAAAGCATTTGACAAAGTCCAGCATCCTTTGTGGATAAAAATTCTCAACAGTTTAGATATAAAAGGAAAGTACCTCAACATAATAAAAGCCATTTATGAAAGCCCCACAGCTAGCATTAGAATAAGGGGGGAAAATGGAAAGTGTTTCCACTAAGAGCCAGTACAAGGCAGGATGCCCACTGTCACTTTTATTTAGAATAATATTGAATAAGTACTAGCAAGAGTAACCAGAGAGGAAAAAGAAAAAAAAAAAAGACATCTAAACTGGAAAGGAAGAGGTAAATTTATTTTTATTTGCATATCATATTATGTGATCCTATATGTAAAAAACTCACACACACATAAAAAACCCCTTGGAACTGATAAGTAGTTTCAGCAAAATTGCAGGACAAAAAATAAGTATACAAGATTAGTAGCATTTCTATACAAAAATATCAAACTAACTGAAAAAGACATTTTTAAAAATCCCACTTATAATAGCATAAAAATAACTAGAAATAAATTTAACCAAGTAGAAGAAAGGTCTCTACACTATAAACTATAAAACATTGATGGAATTTAAAAAAATTAAAGAAGATACAAATAAATGAAAAGATAACCTGTACTCATGGATCAGAAGAGTTAATATTGTTAGAATGTCCATACTATCCAAGCAATATGCAGTTTTGATGCAATCCCTATCAAAATACCAATGGCATTTTTCACTGAAATAGAAAAAAAAATCTAAAATCTGTATGGAAGCATAAGTGATCTTGAATAATAAAAACAATTCTGAGAAAAAAAATTGGAAGCATCACACTTCCTGATTTAAAATTATATTACAAAGATACAGAATTCAAAGCAACATGGCACTGTCATAAAAATAGACATGCAGATGAGTG
>CAUYQG010227155.1:0-31638 GCA_963574415.1 Tarsius wallacei
GCATTTAATACACCTCACCCACCAAACATAGCTTAGCCTAGTCTACCTTAAACATGCTCAGAATACTTATATTAGCCTACTATATTAGTTGGGTAAAATCATGTAACACAAGGTCTAGTTCATAATAAAACGCCGAATAGCTCATGTAATTTATTGAATACTGTACTGAAAGTAAAAAACAAAATGCTTGTAATGGGTACTCAAAGTATGATTTCTCCTCAATGCGTATCACTTTTCCACTAGTGTAAAGATGAAAAATTGTAAGTCAAACCATCATTAAATGGGTAATCCTTAACATTTTTGGATGTTTTCTATTAGTCAGCTATTGTCCTAGGTCTGTAACTAAAGAAATATTTCTGAAAATGTAAGCAGATTCAGTATAAAGACCATTCCTATGATAAATATAGATACCTCATAAAAGAATGGTAAAAGCTGTTAAGCACTGTACAAAGTTCAAAGTAAGTGTCACATGTTTAATTTTATACACGAACTTGCAAACTTCAATTATTAAAAGATTAAGTAAAGAAAGTTTCTTAAACATAGACATCTTATAAATAATCATTACTTACTAATGTCAGTGTCAATATTTTAATTTAATATCTTTAATTTTCCACATGATCAGGGATGCTGACATAATTATTAGCTGCAATAATCATGTGAAAATTACATTAATGAACTTCAGTGGAAACATTCAAGAAATATTTTATATATTTTCTCTCTTTGAGGCTAACAACTAAGTTATTTTGGAACTCAAAGAAAGCTCAGTTGTTTCCCTCTCATTTCTGTGTAGGTAGATAATGAAATGTGGTCCCAGAGGCATTGGAAAAGGGGTGTCATTTCATTCAAAAGGATCATTCTCTGTCCAGGATGGCTGGACTAGAGGAAATAAAGTCATCAGTGTGTTTGAGCCAACCCATACTTCCAGAATACTGAGCAATTTAATAAAAATTATATTATCATTATATAAGAAATTCAGACAAAGCAGTTGTTCTCATAAAAAAAGATTTTGATTTTTTCATTATATTTTTCAAAACCCAAATCGCCACCTTTGAAAAATAAATAGAAAAATGTAATTTATAGCGAATGCATACTCTAATAAAGAAAAATAAAGAACAAAGAAAGTTTTTAGAAGGTACTTTGTCAGTAGATAAGGAATAGCCATTTTACTCACAGCAAATTTCCACAAAATAAAACCTTACATATAATTGTATATTCATTTCCGATGCCTATTTAGGACAGATCTACATGTTCTGAAGATATTCAAACACAGACACACATCAACTAGTGACTGATGCTTGGGGGTGTTCTGAAGGCTGGGCATGTTTTCATGCAACGGGTGCATGGCCAGGAAAGCAGAGACATTCAGAATGACATAGTCGAGTTTATTAGAGCAAGTTCATCTTACAAAACTGTAAGAGGTGGTGAAACCTAGGAAAGGCTGTTACCACTGTATCTACTGTGGGCCTAGACTGAGTATAGGTCAAGGCTCGCAGTTGGAGGGAAAAGCTGGAAACTAAGCGGGGGAGAGGAAGAACAAGCTGGACCCTAAGTCTGACTCTTACTACCTCCCATCTCAACAATTCAGTTGACCTTCAGGAGATGCTGGTGTCCTTCTCCAGGGAACTGCCCCTAGGCAGACCTTAGAAGGACTCCTAGAAGTTGAAGGATTTCTATCCAGAGTTGGGGGACTACAGATGGCAGTCCCCTGCCAGACAGGTAACCCCAGATCAGCAACACTGTGTGTAATGCTTGGGTGTGGTCTAGTACAAAAATGAATCTGTAAGGCCATTTCAGTTTGCATCAGGGCATCCTGCTAGACTAAATTATTATTCACAAATTAAAGACAGTCTTTTAGTACTTAAAGCATTGGGTTTTCTCTCTGAATATTCTCTGCTCAGACATTCTGTCTCCTTACAAAGTATGTGAGACTCCACTGAGAATAGGGATTAAATAGCAAATCAATTAGAGAATTTGATTCAAATTAGACTGTATATGATTTCATGGGCACTTTAATTATGACATTGCTTTGACTATTCCCCTAAAGTCCCATGCCTAGCATTCTTCTCTGGCATTTGTAACTGTGTTTTCTCTTATTTTTCAAATAATCTTCAGTCAGCTACCTACACATAATCTCCTAAACCCAACAACTCAGTTCACATAACTGGAAGAGTCTTGACACAAAGTTCTCAAACTTCATAACTTGGCTCAACTGCGTCCATTCCCAAGCAAGTCACTACTAGCCATGTTGAATACTGGGCTCTCTCTCACATATCTCTTGAATATCTATAGAATCTCACACAAGCCCTACTCATATGGCTGTATGTAAGCCGTATGCCCTTGTAAACTTATTTTACCTGTTGTGGGAAATATATTTTGCCTCCAAAAAGGACACTAAATTGCTTAAAGTTAGTGAGCATACCAGTGCACCTTCCACAGTTAGTGTGACAACATCTCTTGGATTTTCTATTAGAGCCTTTAGAATTTTGTCTTATTTAGAAAAGACAAATTGATCATATATAACTAAATCCAATCATAATGTTTTTACATCTAAAAGGCTTTCCTATGAATAAATTCTTAGTCTTATCTTCTCTTCATCCAGAACTCACTGAACCATGTATATATGTATGTTGTTTTATATCATGTTTGGGATAAACATAAATAAATGAATACAAAGATTAGGGAATCTCCATGGTCAGACCATGGATGCTTATTATTTTGATTCTAAAAATGCCATTCAAGTACTCACAATATCTTGAATTTAGAAGTAGCTAAACACACTGGAATGAAATTTCAAACAAATCATAACTGGGTTTTGGAGATTCCTTAAACTATAGGCTGTTATTAGTGATTTCTAGAGGAAAAGGACAGGTAGGTAAAGAGCAAGTCTCAGAAAAAAAAAAAAAAGTAAAGATATAGACATCGGTGAGAAAAGGTAGAGAAGAATACTGTCATTAGAACAGGGAACAACCTCTGTGATTACAATGGCTCTGTGGTAGCCTGTGGCCCAGAGAAATCTACTTAAGCCAAAAAATTGACCAATAGAGGACTTCGACCAGATCCTTGGTGTCCTGGCTCTTAGTTCTCACTCCTCAGCAACCCTTGTTAAAGGGTAGTATCCCATTGCACAAGCAGTTTCCATTATGGAGTAGAAGACACTCTCGGTGCCCTACACCGTCTCAACTTCCAGGAGGATAACTGCAACTTAGGGGGACACTTTCCAAACATGCTGATGTTTTCTTCCCTTAAACAGCCACAGTCTCTCAGATGGGCCCCAAGAGAGACTGAGCTCCAGTTGCCCATATCAACAGCCCAGTCATCAATACACCTTTTATGGACCTTCCTCCCTTCTCTGCTTTACTCTCCCTATACCACTCACTATGGTTCATGGAATAACTTCCAAATTAACCACTTGTATACAAGTCCTTGTGTCTGAGTTGGCTTTTATGAGATTCTGAATTAAGACCTTTAGAAGGAGTCAAATGCAATAAACTATAAACATCATTCTCTAGTTCTCTTATAAAGTTTCCTTCCCTTAACAATTTTTAATGACTTTTTTTAGTTCAAGTGCCAAAACTGAACCCAGCAATCTGTTAATTTCCTTCCCTTTCCCTTTAGTATGGAGAAATAAACCATACACCTGAATTCAACTAGAGATGCTTTGTATACCTCAATGCTCTTACACCTACCATATAAGGATTCCATGTTTGTTTCATGAATGGAAGAATTAACAGATCTAGAAATGGGGTAAGTTTTGTTCACATTTGGAAAAGGTTTAAAGTATGTGGCTCAAGCACTATTATAAATTAGTCATATTGCATCAAATAGTCTTCTATGGATACAAACTGCTAATGTTCACTAGCCCGTGATAGAAATAGAGAATTTCCAGGATTTCTGAATGGGGGATTAATTAGCAAGTGAAAATTGCTCTAGGGCAGTGCCTCTAGAACATACCACTTGCCTGGGGATCTTGTTAAAATGCATATTCTGAGTCAGTAGGTTTGGGTGGAAGCCAAGAATCTACATTTCTTTCTTTCTTTCTTTCTTTTTCAGAAAGTGGGATTTACTCAGAGGACAGAAAAGCTCCCACGGTGGGAGGAGACCCGAGGAGGTTGCCCAAGAATCTACATTTCTAATAAATGCCCAGATGATGCAGATGTTGCTGGTGTAAGGAACACACTTTGAAAGGTAAAGCTGTGAACACGTGCTGTCCCAAAGGCACCTGTTAGCTATATGTGGCTATTTACACTTAAAATGAAATCAAATTAGAAACTCAGTTCCTCGGTTGTGCTAGTCACATTTCAAATGCTCAATAGTGACATGTGGCTAATGGCTACTATACTGAACAACATGGATATAGAACATTTCTAGCAGCACAGAAAGTTTTATTGAATAGAATTTTAAAAAATATTGAAGAAGCATTCTCAACTGTTTCACTGTTCTTTGATTTTTTTAAAAAATTTAATCTTTCTACTTTTCTCACTCCCTACTCCCTTCCAACATTCCACACTACGTTTATGGGGTTTCAGCTTCTCTTACACATTTATACAGGATTCTGAAAGGGAGGGGTGCCTATGGCATCCTATGGATACACTTCTTCTAAAATAGTAAGTTAGAACCATGGGTCACCAAGATAATGAAATGCTGCTTATTTCTTGTCTGCTTTTGGTGAGTAATAAATATTCAGAGAGATAGATAGTTAGGGAAAAATACATTTGCTTAAGTGACCTCTTTGTTTAGTATACTAGTTATAACAATAACCTTTCTTAATTTTATTAACCAAAATAAAAATATGTGCAGATACCACTCATTCCTAGTATCAACATTGAGAAAACAAGGCTTTTCATAATAATGAAAAACAGATTTCTTTTTCTTTCTTTCTTTTTTTTTGAGTTGTAGTCTCACTCTGTCACCCAGACTGGAGTGCAGTGGCATGCTCCCTGCCACAGCAGCCTCGACCTGCTGGGCTCCGGCGATCCTTCCGCCTCAGCCTTCCAAGTAGCTGGAATTATAGGCGTGCGCTACCACGTCCAGCTAATTTTTGATTTTATTGTAAAGACGAGGTCTCGTCAAGTTGCCCAGGTGGGTCTCAAACCTGCGGGCTACGGCAATCCACTCACCTCAGCCTCCCAAAACGCGGGGATTACAGGCTGAGCCACCGAGTCCGGCTGGAAAACAGATTTCTGGTTTTTTTCTTTATAGTGTTTTTCTGATTTATCTTTCCATAAAAATACTTTTATTGACTTGCATTGTCATCTATCTTTCTAATAGCTTAAAATGTCTTAGAACTATAACATCCTGCCAGGCATGTGGCTTATGCCTGTATTCCAACATTTTTTGGGAGGCTGAGGTTGGAAGATTGCTTGAGACCAGAAGATTGAGACCAGCCGGGCAACATAGCAAGACCCCATCTCTATTTAAGAAAAAGAAAAAAGAAAAGAAAAGAAACATAACAATTATTTTCTTCTCAATTAATGTTAGAGTCAGGACTGGCTATATAATAACAATCTTTCTAGAAAATAAAGATTACTTGAAGTTCAAATACAGCATAAATGCAATTCAGTTTAGAAAACTATAGTTGATGACAGAACACAGTAGATCACATTTCTATGGAATGTAGTATTAGAGGTGGTACCAGTTTTAAAGTCCAATTTGAGACAAAGGAGCTGTTTTTAAATACAATTTGAGACAAGGGAAGTTGCAAAAAATAAAAGATTTAGAATATGTTAAAATTCTTCTGATAGTGCAAATAAAGAAGGATCTAGAGTTGAGCTGTCTACTGAGTATTTCTTTACCTTTGGGGTCAAACAGCGGTGATGAAAGACTTCTGATGTTATTCCTCTCACATTTAGCTAGAGTACCTTGAAAGGGTCTCTGAAAAGTAGCAATTAGTGACTGAGTCATCTTAAAGATCTGGAATACATTCAACAGAACGCTTGGCCTATTTTGGATGTTTGATAACCTTGTGCACATTAATTATCAAAACTGCCAGTGGAAGCAGATCTTTAGATTTTAAAATGTCTTTACTTACTTACAGTGACAACATGAAAGAAAAAAAAAGTCCAGACTGCTCAGTATCCCATGTTCATATTGTTAAGTACCAGTTTCCACAATTAAAATAAACCTGAAATACTCTTTATGTAATGAGCATTTATTGTGGCAGTACACTTCATCTTTGTCAATGAGAGGAAAAATATAATACTTGACAATCTTAAATCACAGTTGGATAAGGCAATAAAAAATGGATAACTTAATTGTTTACAGAGTTTAAGCAGATATAATATTAAAATAAAAAGTATCAATTATTAGAAATAAAATTCATAAGTATATTAAAATTTTTAAAAATTCTAGAAACTTTAAGGTAAATTCTAGAAACTTTAAGGTGGTACTTATGAGAACAAAATAAATTTTAAGGTTTTTGTAAGTAACCAAAGAATTTGGCCAAAGTCTTAAGAAAACAAACAAATACGGAGATGGAATTCCCTAATTTGACCCAATTCATTAGGTAAATGACCTTTTAAAATATATATTGATTTTTGTGTGTACGTCATAGATGATCATTGTAGAAATTTTAGGTAATACTAAAACACATTTTAAGAAATACCCCATTATGCCAAAACCTAAATATAGACATCATTAACATGCTAATGTGTTTCCCCCCATGTTGTTTTTCTTTGCAAAGTACATATAAATACAGATGCATCTAGTTTTAAAATTCAAGGTAAAACTGAATAGCTAGATGGACAACTAGATAGACAGATACCACAACTATAATCTTTATGTGTCACCTTTCAGACATATTACCTCATGAATCTTCATAATTACTGTGTAAAACAGGCAATAGTGTTATCTCTGCCTTACAGATGAGAAAGCACAGGATGTTTAATAATGGGCCCGTGTCCTCTATTAGACTATAAAATCCTATAAGGCAGGGCCTGGCTAGTTACTCATCTCTGACTTCCCACATCTCTTACTGCATAATTTAATCACATTTTAGATAATCAAGCAATGCAGACCTGCAATAGAAATAAAGCCATTTAGAAGAGGGAAAGGGTGTTTTCTTGTGTGGCAAATGGGATTATTGTTGTCAATTCCTTACTCCCATACTCTGGAACCCCACAGTGGAGTTGAGTGAGTGGTGGGTACATCTCTTCCCACTGACTTTGGGTTTGACCATATGACTAACTTTGGACAATAGGATATGGTGGAAGTAGGAATGTACCACAACCACCCTAGGGCCTTATCAGGCAGGAAAGGTTTTGTACATTTTTACTCTCTGGCATCAACATGGAAAGAACAGTCTCAGGTAGGTACTAGATCAAGGAGATTATGGAAACCAGAAGAGAAAATCTGAATCTAATTTGAAATTTGGAGCTAAACTTAGCTAGCACATATCGTGACTCAATAAAACATAGCTTACAAAACACAGCATACCATACATTCCTGAACAAGGAAATAAATGCATGTTTTTGTAAACTGCTGAGTTTCAAAAGTTTTGTTATGGAGCTTTATTGCAGCAATAACCGACTAATATACCTTACAATGTATCTATTAGCATGTAACAACTAGGGAAAGTAGACCCATAATTTTCTTATTTATACTTGTCAATTTCTTTAATGAGAAAATGGTCTTTCTACTTGACAAAGTTATGAAGGAAAATGCTTCTGATTTGTCAGGTAGAAAATCCACATGCTATTTTGTTAAAACAAACAAACAAACAAACAAAACCTTCTGAATGATTCAGATAGTTTAACTACAGAACTATAAAACAAAATCTCTGCATTTGTGCCCAGTACCATCTGTGTAATAGGATTTGAAAACAGCAGCACAATAAGTCTCTATTCTTTATTGGGTAAATAAAGACTAAAAGGATGAATTTATGATGAGCTGACAACAGTTAGGTGATAATTCTTAAAGACAGATCTCCAAATGTTTCCACCATTGTTTAGAGTAGCATTATATATAGTTCTATGAGTCATATGTAGACTTTTATATTTTCTAGCAGTCACATTTTCAAAAAAGGTAAAAAGACACAGGTGAAATTAGTTTTAATACTATATTTTACATAACCCACTATTTCCAAAATATTATTATTTCAATCTGTTATTAATGTGAAAAACCATTAATGCTATGTTTTACATTCTTTTTTATACTAATCCTTCAGAATTCAAAATTCAGTGTCAAAAATTTACACTGACAGTATAGCCAACTTAGACTAAGCCATATTTCAATTTGGCTAGTAGTTACCATATTGGGTGGTACAGTAACAGATGGTATGATAAACTCTCTTTCAACGTATTATTTTTCTGTGGCTGCTGTAGTAAGTCGCCATACATTTAAATGGCTTAAAACAACAGAAATTTATTCTTGAAGTTCTGAAGGCCTAGAAGTCCAAAATTAAGGTATCAGCCATATCATGTTTCCCCTGAAGGATCTAGGGGAGGTTCAGTTCCCTGTCTCTTCCAGTCTCCGGTGGTTCCAAGCATTCCTTGGCTTGTGACTGCATCACTCTAAGTTCTGTCTCCATCTTCACATTGCTCTCTCCTCTTCTGTCTGTGTCAAATTTCCTAGTTCATTTCTTCGAAGGATACATGTCATTGGATTTAGGGCCTGCCTATGTAATCTAGAATGATCTTTTCATCTCAAGATGCTTAGTTACATCTACTAGCACTCTTTATGTGAATGAGATAACATTCACAGTTTCTAAGAATTAGAACATGAACATATCTTTCTAGGGGCTAACATTCAACTCACACCAATTAAAAATAATAAATCAACTAAAAAAATAAAAACAGATTGCATGGGCCTATGGGGGTATGGTTCATGAATCAAGACTTACAACTAGTCATAACGTGCACATCAAATTCAAGAAAAATAAAATAAATTATTTAAGCTTGATTAAATAAATAACAATCAAAAAGATAAACAGTTTGTTACCTGTTACCAGGGCACACCCACCAGAAAGAAATAAACTACAAAAGGAACATTATCAACTTTTGGTGAGGATGTGGAGAACAAGATCTCTCTTACACTCTCGGTGGGAATGTAGATTAGGCCAACCACTTTGGAAAAATGTTTGTCCCTACTGAATAAACCTGTACCCTATGACTCAGCAATTCCACCCATGGGTGTTTTTGTTCACCAAGATTCAAGCATTAGAATGTTGAAAGCAACACTATTTGTCATAGCACCAAATAACTGTACTCTGTAATGGATAAATACATTGTGGTATACAATGAAGTGTTCTGTACAGCAAAGAGAATGAACAATCTATAATTACATAGAACAATATGGTTGAACCCTCATAAATAGAATGCTGAGCAAACAAAGCCACAGACAAAAGAGTATACACAGTATGAATTTATTTACATAAAATTACAGCTTGTATTAATTCTAATTCATTTTTTAACTATCAGAGGAATGGATTTATGATCATTTTCCTCAGATCCAACTCATTATCAGTGCCATCCAAATAAAGTGTATTAAATCAGATTCAAGGAGAGGATCCCATCCCCCATCACCCTCTTTTTCACTACTCTGCTTTATTTTTCTTCATAGTTCATATAGCTCTCCTAAATGAACTTATTCATCTGTTCACTTGTTTATTGTCTCCTATTATCAACCCCTTCTCTTAATAGAATTTAAGATCCATATGAGCAGTATCCTTGTCTAGCCTCAGAGATGTCAAGTCTGGTTCAATAATGTTTGTAGACTTCCCGGTTGCTCATGTAGTCTACCGCATGCAATGGTATATAAGCTCCCATATAAAAGGTTTGCAGCATAGCAAGTTCTAGTTATGATCTTTACTTCTGTCAAGACTCTACTTGTAGAAAGAGTGTCATCCTGATTCTTTCCTTGCAAAGGTAAAGCCCAGCTCCAATATGTACAGCTCCTCCCACAGCACCAACTCCATGTCCACTGGGCTCTTGTACCCTCAGCTAATTTTGCTGGGACCACATGGTGAGTAAATATGTGTTATAGTCTCTCTTCATTAATCTATAGTCCTATAAAATGATGATTGTTTCCAAAAAAAATTTAAATTTCAATGTTCAACACTGTAAAAAAACCTGAAAATTATATTTGTTTCATAGTAAATCAATGATACTTTGGATTCTAGAGCCTTTATTCAAATAGGCCCTGAATGGTTAATATTTGTAATACAGCTACACCTCAAATTATAAAATTAACAATAGAAAAATAATTATTATTACTACATATACATGGCTCTCAAGTGTCCTGAACTGGCAATATATTCGTGGCATGGGCAGAAAGGCTGATAAATGTGAGTTGAAGAAATCTGTCTCAGATACCACACAGCTGGGTAGTGGCACAGCTAGAAATAGACCCTAACACATTTGACTTTTTACAGTGTGATTTCAGCTATTGAGACAAAAATGCTAATATATCTCAAGGTGTAAAGTCCAAAGTTAAGAATAAGTGCTTTAACTTTGCGCTGCATTCAACTACCAAGAGATTTACACTTGACTTTAAAACCAAATAAAAAATGTATCCAAGCATCTGATTTGAAATATCAGAGAATTTGCTAAGGAAAGTCCAATGTTTATGACTTTTAATCTTTTTTAAAAAAATAAACTTCCAATTCAGAGTAGTTTTACAGCAATTATTTTAATTATTTTTAAAGAGATAGGGTCTTGCTATTTTGCCCAGGCTACAGGAGTGGTGCAACAGTTATTCATCACACACTGAAGCCATGAACTCCTGGCCTCAAATGAATCTCCCCCCTCAGCCTCAGGAGTAACTGAGACTATAGGCTCACACCACCATGTCTGGCTATGATGAGTATTTTTAATTTCTGTACACAAATTCACAGAAAAGTTGCAAAGAGAGTAAAACGCATTCTCCTATACCTCATATCCAGTTTCCCTGTTTAACATCTTACATTAGTATATTTGTCACAACTAATGAACCAATAATGATACTTTTTAAAACTAAAGTCCATACTTGATTCATATTTTCTTAGTTATAACCTAGTGTCCTTTTTCTGTTCTAGGACCCCATTTAGGATACCACATTGTATTTTGTCACCACATCTTCTTAGGGTCTTCTATACCATGAGTGTTTCTCAGACTTTCCCTGTTTTTGAAGATCTTGACAGTTTTAAAGACACCTGTTCAGATATTTTTCAAAATATTTGTTCATTCTGATTTGTCTGATGTTTTTCTCATGATTAGTCTGGAATTGTTGGTTTTGGGGAGGAAGACCAGAAGACAGAGTCTCATTATCACATCGTATCAGGGTTACATACCATCAACCTGACTTAATACTGAATATGTTGAACTGATCACCTGGATGAGGGAGTTTTTCATGTTTCCCCACTGAGAAAGTTATTCTTTTTCCTTTTTTTCATGCTGTACTCTTTGGAAGGTAGTCACTATCCAAAGTCTTAACTTAAGGGCTAAGGAGTTTTGTTTCACCCAATGGACAGATAATTAGCTATATAAATAATTTCATATTCTTCAGAATGAGAGATTTATCTTCATAGCTTCAGAAGTTACACTGAAAGTTAAAACATTTTTCTTAGAGTTGTCAGGAGCTTAGAAATAAAATCCTGATTCTTTCCTTAGTCACCAGTCTAATTTTTCCTACTTGAGACATCACATCCCAAACATTTATCCTACGTTCTAAACGTGCAATACTACATTTCAACAATTCATCAAAACACCCTTAATAAATGGATTTTAAAAGTCAGGAACAGCCCAGATAAGCAGATCCCTCACATGAAATCATTACAGGGAATTCAATGTGATATTGGTAAAGCTGAAGAATAAAATTTGAATAGCCTTACTCTTCGTATATTATCCATTGTTGAGTGCTTCTTCAATGAATTTTCTTTCTAAAAGGGCTCTCTACTTGACAGACTCTTGTGTAGCTAGAATGACCTTTTGCTGCATTGGAATACTGGAATGCAAACATCATTCTATCTGACTCAGAAAAATAAATAAGCTCTAATCTCCATTAGCCAGGAGATAAAACATAGTTCGTCTCATTTGCCTTTTGTTGTTTTTCAATACATAAAATTCATCCTGAAATTATTGTGTGGAAAACACTTAACATGAGGCAAATTTTTCCTGAATGTATACACCATATTTTAATGACTGAGGTTATAATTTAAAATATTACCTGCCTGTTCATTTTTCCTTAATCTTAGGCTTGTACATTGACAATAGTTAAGTTGAATAAGTTTATGTTTTTATTATAACCAGAAGAGTTAATTAAAGAGAGAAACAGTTTTTACCACCTTAGTCTTCATTGATTTAAAAATGTAGATTTAGGCACTTTAGTTTATTCAGTTACTCTAGCCATATCTTTTCTTTCTTAAAGCAATAACACGCATAAGAGTAAAAAAGGGGAATCTGTAACTCATGCTACAAAATGCATGAATGACTTGATTTGGGCCTCCAAATACTCCATTATACATATAGGCAGTGATGTGCTAGCAATTTTAATAAGCAGCTACTTGAAAAGCCCTAGTTAGTAGTGTTTGTCAATTTCTGTGGTGTAAATACACTCATGACCAATTTCAAGCTATCAACATGATGTCGAGCAAAGATTTTGGCAGAGATGTCAGAAGCATCATTATATAGCATTTTCACCATTTGGATATAATGGTTGTAAATAACCTTGAGAACATAAAAATAATACCTATAACTAAGAAGTGATTACCTATTTCAATATAATGTATTTAGTTTGAGGTTTAGTTTGAAGTTTAATAGCTGTGTTTAACAACTGGCTCTATAAATTGATACAGGCCAAGTGCAATATACTAAAGCCTACAGGGAAGGTTTTTGGCTACTGGACTGTCCAGATTTTAGCTGGCTTTGATCTCAGTGGAAGCAACCAGCCTCTTGAAAGGAAAGTGAGTAAGTAGATTATAAAAATGGCCAAAATTCTCTACCTTTCCTACATCCACATCCATTTGCAACGACTGCAGCTCCTTCTGTTAAGGGGTAGTCTATTTCCCCACTCTTACATCTGGATTGTCCTTAAGACTTGCTTTGGACTAAAATATGTAGCATAATTGATGAAGTACCTGTTCCAACCTCAGGCCTCAAGAGGCTTTGCTTATGGTCTGTCTCTTGTCTCTTATTCTTCTGCTTTTACCATGAGGACATCTCCAGTGCTCATTTTGTGGGGATATGGAAACACAGAGATGGGGAGAGATGACCCCAGAATAGTCTAGATCCAGATGACTCCAAGACATGTCAAAGAGCCCAGTCAAAATCAGCAGAGCTACTTCATCAACCCACAGGTGACTACAGACACACATGTGAATCCAGCCTAAGCCAGAACCTCTCAACAGACCTACAGACTCATTAGCAATAACAAATGTTTGTGTTTTATGTCACTGGGCTTTGAAGAAGTTTGTTAGGGCTTGATATTGATAGTGATTTCTGTCTCCTGTAAGGAGAACTAAAATAACATCATTTGAATATGTACTGGAAGCAAAGAAGATTCTTGCAGACATCAGAGTAAACAGCACTGACAGGTAGGAATTAGAGGTTTAAAGAAAAAGACTACTTGTTTTGCAAATCTGAACAAATACAACTTCAAGAATTGTGAGTTGGTACATTATTTGAACCCCAAACTCTAGTTATAATCAGCAATAATTTCACCACGTAAGTGTTAAAATCATATTTCCAAAACATGATTGGAATGTGTTGAGTGGATTCGACATTGAATATATTTTTCAGATAATTAAAACTTGCTTTAAAAAAACACTACTGGTAAATACTAATATTTCGGGGGAAGAATTATTAAATAGATCTTTATATTTTAAAATTTAAAATCTTCAAATTATAGAATGCTGCCCTAGCCACTGCGCCATTCTGAGACAATGAAACCATTCAATTCCATACTTCAAGAACAAACTGATATTTCCCCTGAGATATTAATTTCTGAAGGAACTTGATAACCTGCTTCTCAGAGAAGTAAGAGGGGAAGGAAGGACAGAAAGAGGGAAGAAAATACAAAATAAGTTTAGGAATTGTACCTTCCATCTCTGTACTAGGTTATTTTTAATATTATTCTCCATTCAGCACCAGGAGACGTGTTTTACACAGAGAAATGCAGATCTCTGACATACAAGGCAAAATTGGGACTAGTTAAAAATGTTTTAGAATGGAAGGAACCTGGGAATTTTGTGATTTTGCATGTTGATTCTATATATCAGGAAGCTGAGGAAAAGTTGCTTTGTGCCACAGATAGGCAGCTATTTGGCCGAAACTCTGAAACAAAAACTTAGATCAGTGAACTCTTAGTATACAGTATTATTCCATGAAATCACAAACCCATTGCCTTCAATAAAATGTTGATTGTCACTATTCCTTAAATTAAAAATTGTCTTAAAAATATTTTATTCTTGCTACAAATTTCATGTCACATTCTTTACTTGATAAAAATAGATATGAAATAAGAATTTCTGTTCATACATAAATACTTATGAGCCAAAAACAAGTCCGAATTAACTTAAAGGCTAAGATAAATTCTGAACAAAAAAGAAAATTATAGATAACCATGATTCTCAATTAGTGAGAAAGAAATAGTCCTAGTTTCCAATAGAATGGATTAATTTCAAATTACTACATGTGCAAATGAGTTACTAGTGAATCATTCTCATATATGGGTAATCTCCCCCAAATATTGAATGTCCACGGGTACACCTACTCTAGGTGCTGAATAAAATTAAACTTCAGTCTAGATTGTCTCCTGAGGTCTGCAATGGTCATTTTTCCAAAGCACATGCTGTCTTATTTCTGAACATCAAGATTTCATTTAAATGCTATTTTCTCCGTGAATCCTTGCCCATCTTTCCCCAGTCCCTTCACTGGAACTTCTAGCTTACTGGGCAACATTAAAATCCTGTCATCCCCAAACACTTCTTTTACATCCCAATTGTATTATTTACCACATTTGACTTTGCATCATAGCCATCTGTGTAATTCCTGTTGCTTTCCTGTTTCAAGTATAAGAACCAATTGCGCCAAGACTGTTTTGTTTCACTCTTTTCATCATTTAGGACCTAACACAGAGATTTTCCTATGGAAGATGTTTAATATTTTAATTGAATTAAATAGTTCTAATTCACAGCGTTTAGAATCTAATAAAATGATATAATTTACAACACTGATTAATTTTTGTCCAGCTGCAAAGGGATGAGAATTTTACCAAATCATCAAAATGCATAAATGTAAGTTCAAAGATAAAGAAAAAAATAGATATAAAATTTGGAAATGAGGAGGTAACATATTTATTATAGAGAGTATAATTATATACCTGTTAGAATGAAGAAATGAAATGAAAAATATTAGAAAGAGATTCAGTGAAGTACCTGGTTATACAATAATATGCCCCAAATTAGTTGTCCTTTATTTAATAAAAGGCAGTTCAAAATATAAATAAAAGCTTTATTTAGAATATCAAAGTGATGGAATACACAGGAGGTACTTAACTTTAAATGTGTAAGATCCAAATGATAGATCTTAAAACATTAATAAATGATATAAAAGAAATCTGAATGCAAATGACGAATACTTTCTACTTGGATAAAAATAGTATGCTAAAGAAGTAAACTATTACTATATTAATCTTGACATTTAAAGGAGTACCAATAAAAAATCAACAGAGTTTTTAGCAGAACAATATAAATTGATTCTGAAATGCATATAAAAATTAAAATAAATGTAAATAAAACCTAATGAAGTAGGACTATCCCTACCAAATAAAATGCATATTGTAAACCTATACTAAAACACTTTAGGCCAGGCTCAGTGGCTGAGCCTGTAATCCCAGCACTTTGGGAGGCTGAGGCAAGTGGATTGCCTGAGTCCACATGTTCGAGCCCTGCCCGGGCAACTTGGTGAGACCTCGTCTCTACAATAAAACAAAAATTAGCTGGGGGTGGTAGCACACACCTGTAGTTCCAGCTACTTGGAAGTCTGGGGCAGAAGGATCGCCAGAGCCCAGCAGGTCAACGCTGGGGTGGCCGTGAGTATGCCACTGTACTCCAGCCTGGGTGACAGAGTGAGACTCCAACTCAAAAACAAAAACATACAAAAACAAAAAAACCCCCCATACTTTATTACTAGTCCAAAAATATATAGAAAAGCTAATGAAACAAGGGGAAGAATGGAAAGGCACAGAAGCTTTTAAATATATAACCAAGATAGCATTTCAAATCAATGAGAAAAAATGGACTATGCAATAATTAATGTGGGACAACTTGGCAGTCATCTAGAGTAAAATAAAGTTGATATTGTAGCAAATGTTACTAGCTCACTAACCATTGGTTCTCCTTTTTTCCCTGAACACATTAGAGTCTATATATCCCAGTCTCCATGCAATGGTGCTGAGCCACGTGGCCAGACATAGCCAATGAATCATGAGTGGAAGGGATGTGTGTCACTTCCACACTGAGGCACTGAAAAGCCCCTTTTGAATCTCCAGCTGCTTCTTGTCTCCTGCCACAGCAAATGCAAAGCCCTCTTGTTGAGATGGCTGAGCCGGAGCCAGAAACAGCCTCAGTCTTTGAAGATGGCTATCTGGGAAAGTTTTACAGACCTTCATCAGACTGAGCAAGAGAGATATTTTTGATGTTATTCAACTAATGTTTGGGAGTTGTTTGTTACCATGGACTACTTTAGCCTATCCTGACCAACAAAGATTATTTTGTTACTATCATAAAATAAGGTTTAGATGATGCAAAGAGCTAACCATGAAAATTAAAACCATGAAAACACTGGAAGAAATCACAAAATGGTCTTTATTATTTTCGAATGGATAGGTCTTCTAAACAGCACTCCGACTTGGAAACACATAAAGAAAAGGATTAATAAATTTGACTACAAAACATAATTCTGGAAAGAAAAATTCTACAAGGTCAAATTAAAAGAAGGAGATAATGTTTCTAATACACAATAGCTCTTAATATATAAAAATATAAAGCAGTAAAGGAAAGAGCAACCATCCATTGGAAAATGGACAAAGGATATGTTTAGGAAACAATAGCATATGAGAAAAGGTTCTCCTCTGCTTATAATTGAAAAATGCAAATTTAAATAGAGAGCTAAGATGTTTCATCTATCATATTTACAAAGATTTTAAAAATTTCAATCCAATAGTATGAAGAAACAGCTAATGCTGAAGGCTGTTGGTAGAAGTATAATTGATACAACCTCTTTGTTGAACAATTTGTCAACATATTTCATAATTTAAAATGCACATACTTTTGGATCTAGGAAATTCAAAGGTTCCCATAGTATACTTGAAGCTATATTTAAGAAATATACACTGAAGCACTGTTTGGAGCAGCACAAAAACTAAAATCAAAATGCCTATTACGAGGTGACTCAATACATAAATTGTAGTACATCTATAAAATAAAAAGAAATCCTTCAACTTCTAAAAAAAGATGAGGGAGATATATGTGTACTGATATTTCTGAGACATATTGCAAAGTTTAAATAGCATTTGATAGCATGCCATCATTTATACATTTTCTGGGAAAGGAAAAGAAACTATAATACTATGAATTGTTGCCTCAGGGGAAGTGAACAGAAGAAAAGGGGGTGAGGAAAACACATTTTAATGATAACCTTCAGTAGTTAGAATTTATTTTTTAGTGGACAAAGCACTTATTTGAAAAAATAAAACCTATTTAAATATATCAAACCAGACCAATTCCACTGCTACTCAAGGGAGTTAAAATCATTTTAATTTTCATGTCCTGAAGGCCATAAATGGCAAGAGTGGTTATGTGCCTGATAATTGCTGTTAATTCTGACACAGAGAGTGGTATATGCAGGTCACAGACAGTTGCTACTCCTGACATTCATTTAGAGGAAAACTTACTCAACTCTAGAACATCTTTCTAAAAGTAGGAAGTGAAACTGACAGCTCTCACCCTCCTCAGATAAAAATTCAATCAGGAAATGTGACATTTTCACCGACTTAGTGCAGCTAAGGTACTTCCCTATGCCACCACAAGCAGTTGAGATTGTCAGAAAACTTCTGACATTATGCAAGATTTTTATTCCATAAAATTGATAGACTTAAAAAGCACAGGGCAGATGCAGCATTACTCTGCTCCCACATGCTTTACAGCTATTTAAAGGGCCTGTCAACATGAATAATGCACAGGAGTTATTTTTACATAAAATGCACTCAGAAATTATAGAAGAAACAACTTGATGGTGGCACAGATTTCTAAGAGTGCAATTTATAAGACAGAGTAACCACAGTGATCTTTTCTTACTTTTATTTCCTAGACTTTGTAGGTAAATCTACAAGATAATGTTAACTGTTTAATTAGTAATGTTTTTTATTTCCTAGGGACTTGAAAAATTAAAATTAAAAAAAAATACACTTTTAAAACCAGAAAATGACATTCCTTTGCTATATAAAACATGAAACAAACAAAAATTGCTTTAAGGAAAAATAGTTTTTCTCATGGGGGATAGTTGCTAAGAGGAAAGGAGAGAACAGTATTGACAGTTAAATTTAATAGATGTAATGAGTTGACATAAAATGATAACTTCTGATATTTTTTGTTATTCCAGAGTAAGAATCATCTTTTCCCCTATAGTTATTTTCTGGAAAGTTCTTTTCTATAAAGAACTTGAATTTAAAATATTACAGTAAGCATTAGTAGATAGACTAAACGATGAAATAGAATAATTAGTCCAGAAATAAACTCAGGTACAGATGGAAACACTATACTGTATATGAAAAAAGTGGCATCTTAGCTCACCAGGACAAAAGTTGAACTTTTTAATAAGTAGTGCAAACAACAGATTTTTAATAAGTGGCATTGGCACAATTGGATAGCAAATAAAAATACAATTGGACTTGTAAATAAATGATATCGGAACACCTAGATACCAGGGTTAGGGCAAAAGATGGACTTAAAAAAAGTAGCATTGGGACAAAAGGATAGCAAGTCACAAAAATAAAATTAGGTTCCAGCATCTATTGTTTTTTTGTTTTATTAACTATGGCCATACTTAATGGAGTTAAGTGGTATCTCAAAATGTGGTACATATACATGATGGAATATTATGCAGCCATAAAGAAGAACAAAATTATGGACTTTGCAGCAACTTGGATGGATTTAGAGTCTATAATACTCAGTGATTTATCATAGTAACAAAGAACTGAGTACCACATGTTCTCACTCATAAGCGGACCTTAAACATTTACCATAATACTATAAGAAAGGGATTGGCAGTAGCAGAAAACTGCTGGCGGGGGAAGGGGGAGCACATAACATCAATAAGAGTACCTGACCTCAAACACGGTGAAGTGGGGACCAAAGGGAGGCCCAAACTTTAGGTGTGTGATGAGCACTTGTATACCTAATCCTGAATTATACCCCAAATCTTTAAAATAAAATAAAAAATAAAATAAAATTAGGTTCTGATCTCATGACAAACAACAGAAAAAACTCCAAGGTGATCCAAGATCTAAGTGTAAAAACATGAAGCCATACTGGGGAAAAAGAAAAAGCACTATGGGTGAATTTTTACAAACTAGCTATGGAAAAAGACATACTAACTGGGAATCTAAATCCAAAAGCAATTAAAGAAAATATTGATACACTGAGTACACAAAAATAAAAACAAAAACTTACATGACAAATAAACACCAAAAGCAAAATCAAAAGTCAAAAAACAAACAATAAGAATTTTTTTGCATCTCTATAATAGATAAAGAGCTAATTCTCTTAATATATAGTGTTAAAAAAAACTAAGGGGAAAAGAAAAACAATGTATGTAAAAATATGCATAATTCACAAATAAATATTCTGCTATGGACTTAATGTTTATATCCCCTCCAAATTTGTATGTTGAAGCCTACTACCTAATGTGATGTTATGTGGAAGTGGGGCTTTTGGGACATGATTAGATCATGAGGATGGAGCTCTCATGATGGGATTAGTTCCCTTAGAGGAAGAGGCTAGAGAGCTAACTCTTCCCTCTCTCTGCTCTCTGCCCAGGGAAGATTCAATGAGAAGGCTGTCATTTGTAAACCAGGAAGCAAGTTATCACCTGACACTGGATCTGTCAGCACCCTGACCTTGGACTACCCAGCCTTTACAACTATGAGGAATATTTTTTTGTTTCAGCCACCAGTCTATGGTAATTTGTTACAGTAGCCCAAACTGACTGGCTCTTAAACATATGGAAGGATGCTTACTTTCATGCATTGTAAGAGAAATGCAGGTTAAAACTACATTAATAACATATCTTACCTAATTAGCAAAGGTAAAAAACTTGATGATACACTTTGAGATAAGGCTGAGGTTAAGGGAATAAAGATTCTCTTATCTATTGTAGGAGAAGTAGAGAATGGTTAAAAAAAATCAAAGCAAAAAAAAAAAAAAAACTACGATGATACTCACAAAACAAACAATTCTAGGAATTTATTCTGAAACTGGGTCTCTGCATATGTAAAAAAAGGTCATACTTTTTTTTTAGTTGCAGTCTTATACTTAAAAACATAAATTGGAAACAGCACACGTACTCCTCCACCGGAGACTGAAAAAAACACGACAGTACTTCCATACAGTGGAGTAGTGCGCAGCTGTGTAGAATGAAAAACACTCCCACGACCTATATGGAGTGGTATTAAGGTTATAGTAAATGAAACAGACACATGAAAGTATTGTGCAAGAAAGACAGGGACATTTTCAAAAAATATGTATTTTGAAACTACTGGCATCTCAAATCACCGGGAAAAGGTGGTCTTTTTATTAAATGATATAAAAGGACCTGGTAGCTGGGTGTGTGTTTATGTGTGTTCCTTATTGTTTATGTGTGTGTTTCCTTATTTTTGCAAACAGAAACATGGAAAGAACAAACCAGAAGGTGGGTCGAAATAGGGGTAAAGGGATATGGATGGGGGTGAGACTTCTCTGAGTCTTATTATTTATATAAATTAGAATTTTGAATCAGTAAATAGTTTATGCTTTTAAAATGTAAAATTAATAAAATGAATACAGAATTATAATCTCTAAAATGAATATAACTATAAGTAAATTAATCTAACTATAGAAAATTAATGACAAATCTTTAGAAAATAATTTTAATAATCTTGGAACACATATTCTTAGTGAGAACTACTGTAAGGAATAAAAAGACCTGCACAGATGTTAAATTTTTCTCTTGTGGATTCGTTATTAGTAGCACCAGTATTTTTATTCTAGAATTATTTTGTGTAGACTAGAACAAAGAAGCAAATATATTAATGCAGTAAAGAATCAGAATTGCCATTCTGAGAAGAGAGAACTACATAAATGGCTGGTGAGAAGATGAGGAAGAACCCTGGGATAATGGATCTATTGGATCTGCAATCCCACTGCTAGGATTACAATTTAAGAAAATAACATCAAATAATAAAAATGTTAACTGAACACAGATATTTACTTCAGAGCTAATAACAAAAAGAAAATCGAAATTATATAACTATTCAGTAGTAAATGGATGGTAAGTAGTTAATATAATTTTAAATCAGTACACTATTATTCAGTCATAAAACTGATACATATAAAAAAATATTTAGAATCATGACTGGTTACAATATCATGTTAGATAAAAACACTTTATTTTATTTTATTTTGGATTGGCAAATGTAGTTTATTTAGTAAGTAAATTAGAGAGAGACAGAGAGGAGATTCACCTTCCCAAGGTAGAGGAAGGCTAGGAAATATGGTGTCCATACCTCAAAGAGCCACGTGGATATAACAGAGTTAAACAAAGCAATGGTCAGATGAAAACACTTTAATAAGTCATGTATGCAAATACATAGATGGACACACTTTGATCTTTTGGGAAATAAATGCATATGATTGCATATGTCTGGAAATATTCAATCACTAAACCAATTTATTTCACTTTTTTTTCAAAAAAACTTTTCGTAGTAACTTCAGATGTTGACAAAATTGCAGACATGGTCCATAACTCTTTCCACCTTGTTGTTTAACTGTCCTTTGTGCAACTTCCCATTTTTGGAGACTGAGCCTTTATTAAGGCAATAATTCAGGATTGGTTCCTAAAATAATTGGCTTTTCTCTGCTCAACATACAGCCAAAGGATTTATTTAGTGCCAAGGATGCATAATTCTAGTGTTCCAACATAATGCTAGAATTAATAGTGCGTGAAATTTTTGCCACATGCAACTAATACCAACTAATGCTATTAAAGCAATATGTTTTGTTAGGGTTGAAAGAAATGTTTTGAATCAACTTGAATTCACCACAGCTTAAATTTCTGCATTGGAGTCAACAATGCCATACCTTATTAATTGGGACAAAGATGCCACCAACACAATCAGATGACATTTTGAATTGTCTGTTCCCTGCTTCCTCTGTACCTAAATGGTGTTAAATGCATGATTAACTGTCTAACATCTTGATGCCAAAAAAACAAGCTCATCTTACAAAAGTAAGTCATAGTTCAGTTCAATATAGTATTTTTCTTTTACAACTTTGTAGTTTCTCAATTTACAACCCTAAATTGGGCATGAATATTGATAAATTTAAAGCAGAACATTTGAGGGACATGATTAAAAGAAGCTTGATGAGTTTCTAAATACTTGGGATACGTCTAAGAATTTACCTGAAAGAATTTAGAATAATATGGCACAATTAAGTATCAGAAAGAAAATACTTACAGGGCAGAGAATCGATCTATTATGATTTTCTATATTTTACATCTTAGAATAACAATTTACTTTGTTTTTCTTTCAAAAATAGAAAAATCAGGTTTCTAGTCACAGTTCCATAATATTTCAAATGCTTTACAATATCCTTCAAATAAATTGACATAAGAACTCTCAACTCAAACCATAAAATTTTGAGTGGCTAAGCATAAAATTAGATATCTAGTCTAGTTTGCTATTACTTACACAATTTATTCTTTCCTGAAAGTTCTATAAGCCACTAACTCTCATGTGAAATATCCCAATCAATCATCCATTTTTAAATTTTAGGTAGCCTAAGAACTTATTTTAAACGTATGTATGATTTATTTGAAAGCATTATTCATTGATAAAATTGTAAAAACATAAAATTTAATTTTTCTTAATCAGTCATCCCACATTCTTTGGTAGATGTGTAGAACAGAACTAACCTAAGAGGTTGCAAATTAATTTCATTTATATTTTCATCTGGCGTCCATATTTATAAGTAATACTATATAGACAATGCTTTCTAAATAATCTTCAAACAAAATTTCAAGGATATTGATTAATACAGAAGCATGCTTCAGAGACCCATAAAATAAAACAAATCTCTCATTAATTCCTGTTTTAGAAAGTAGAGATTTATCTACGGCAAAAATAATAAAGCCAATAGCTATTTAATTTCCCAGATCATTTGTATGTGCCTCATCCCATGAAACTTTTTAAAACTCCTGTTAAATTTACTGAAAGGAACTGTAAGAATAAAATAAAATGCAATTCATGGAGCCACAAAGTGACTTATTTCTTTTCAACTAAAGAAAGTAACTTTTCAATTGACGTTTATTAAAATAAATTTCAATTAACATTTATAAAAATAAAAATTATTTTTGACAAACAATTTTTAACCAGATATTACAAATCTTGAAATGTCCTAGGAAGGAACTATTTAATGCAAAATTTAAACATTAATTTATTATTTTACAAATACAAATAGTAAACAAAGCTTTCTAAAAATATATTGTCAAATATATCATTAAAAGTGAAAATTTTGCCAGATAGAAGCCTACATAATATAGATAGCAAATGCAAATGTCTAAAGGAAAAAAATTGAGAATGTGGTTGATGCTGCAAAGAATCTAATTTGTCCAATAATGACACATCTTCGTCTATTAAACACATATACTAATGACATGTAGTTTTAGGGATAACAATAGCTATTGCTTAAAGGGCCCTAACTACGAAACATATGCTATGGACTTTCATTTTCATAACACTCTGAGCAATAGTATTATTTGCTTTATCTTTTGGGGTGAGAAAATCAAGACATATGATGTAGTTAAGGGGCTTAGCTGTACCCACACAGGTAATACTGGTGGAGCCTCTTAACTACTGCTGTTCCTGCAAGGTAAGGATACACACCACAGACCAAAGCTTCACTTTTCAGGGTACCAAATCACCTAAACCAGAGAATCATCAGACTATTCTTTATGCACACACACGCACACACACACACATACACACACACATGCACACATAGCAGGAACAAGGAAGAAGCCATGGCTTTTAAAAGTGATTGCTCTCCAAGTAATTTCTGCATACTTTTATCCTAATCTCAATTCAGGATTTACTTTGATTTAACATTCTTCTGAAAAGGTCATGTGGTATCAATTTTATAAAAAAGATAAGATGTGATTAGAAAAGTGATCTCCAGGAATAATTATCTGTGGTATACCAAACAGTAGGCTTGCCTAACTGCCAAACTAGATTCCAGGCACTGTTGAAATAAACGGAATTGTTGTGTTTTGAGTAATATGTATGCAATGCTAATGGCTTTATGTCATCAACCAAGGTCTCAATTTGAAAAGCAAATAGGTGCATTAAAGTTTATAATAAATGCTAATAAAGTTTAAAATAAAAAAGCAATTCATGATATAATACAAGAGAAAATTCAACTGTATATTATCAAGAGATTTGAGGAAGACTCTTCTGGTCTAGATCACCTAAGAACTTGATCTTCAAACCTCTTTAACTAGGTATTGGCAGCATTGTGAGGACAAACATCACTTTTAAACTGGTGTCCCAGTCCCCATATGGAGTGTGATTAGCATTATAATAACCAGCTATCAGACCAATTATCAGAACATTTACTAATGTGAATTCAGTATATTAATCTTGTGAGATGCTTCTGACAAAAAGGCCCATAGTTAAAAAAAAAAAAATGGCCCTAATCATGTTCAACATATCGAAGGCTGTAAGAAATCCTGTAATAAAGGAACCCTCAGCATTTCCCAAACCAGACAACGCTTTCATAACTCCTATTAGTATTCCAAGGAATTCATTTGTAGAAACACTGATTTCTTCTGGGTCTTAAAAGTATTCTCATTCTCAGAAGTAAAAGGAACAATGACCATTCACAGTTATACCCATTCATGGCCAACAGTGATGAGCAAATTCTTCTCCCAATCCCACTGGTATGTCTTGAAATAAGTGATGCTTGAGTAAAAATTTAAAAATCAAGTAGCATCTGAGTGCAGAATTACCACAAGGCATAGAGAAAATATATTAGGTGTGTGAATAGAATTTTCTGATCTGTTAGTCCCAGTGATCCTGTTTCACACTTAAATACCAACAAATAATACTGTTTAATTTGTTAGGTTATTCTATCTCCTTGAAAGTTCTATGGACATTAATTTCAGTAGTCCTGGAAAACTTTATTTCTGTCATTAATAAAAATCTGTCAAGTAGAAAGTATTTCACTACTTTATTCTGATTCTTTTTTTTTTTTTTTTTTGAGTTGGAGTCTCATTCTGTCGCCCAGACTGGTGTGAGACTCCAACTGTAGTGGCATGCTTCTGGCCACTGCAGCCTCTACCTGCTGGGCTCTGGCGATCCTTCTGCCTCAGCCTTCTAGGTAGCCGGAACTACAGGCGTGCACTACCACGTCCAGCTAATTTTTGATTTATTGTAGAGCTGAGGTCTCGCCAAGTTGCCTGGGTGGGTCTCAAACCTGCAGGCTCAGGCAATCCATTCACCTAGCCCTCCAAAGTGCTGGGATTACAGGCTGAGCCACTGAGCCTGGCCTGTTTTGACTCTAATTGCCACTTTTTACATAGGATTAATTCTATTTCTTCAGGTACTTGAAATTTCCATTTAGGTAGCTAAAAATGTTAACTGCTCATTTTCAGGAAAGAAAAAACTATGGTGAAAGAATTCTTTATCCATGAAAATACCTATTATTTCTCAGGTATCATACCCGAAAGCTGTGATGTCAAGTTTTGTGCTTTCATAGTAAATGGAAGGAATTTAAGAACTTTCAGCCATTTCTCATTGAAAGATAATAAAAAATTAATCTCTCAGAATAAGCTAGTGCATCTCTTAAGTTCCCCCAACCCTACCAAGCTGCCTCACAAATGAATATTACTATCTCACACATTAAGGCTAGCAAATCCATTTGAGGTATGTACATAATTTAATACTCACAATTGCTCTATGAAGGATAGAAATATTCCCTTCCATCTCTAGAGATCTTCTTGCTCATCTCCTTCATTTTATGATGAGGAAAGCAAGGTATCTGAAAGATAACATGATGCTACCAATGCTACCAAGGTCATTCCACCAGCTGGAGCGCCCAAATTAAAATCCAGTATCTCAGTCTGTTTGTGCTGCTATAAAAATACTTCTATATCAAAATACCAGACACTAGGCAATGTTTACAAACAATATCAATTTATTTTTCACATTTCTGGGAACTGGAAAGTTCAAAGTCAAGGTGCAGTCAGGCTTGGTGTCCAGAGAGGGCTTCTGTGTGTTTCAAAATGGCACCTTGTACAATGTGGTAAAGGAGGAAGAGCAAAAAGAACCAGACATTGTGTGACACCTTTTTTTTAAGGGTCTAAATACCATTCATAAGGGAGGACCCTCTGGCCAAGTCACCTCCTAAAGCCTCAACTTTTAATACTATTGCATTGGAGATCAAATTTCATCATGAATTTTGGAGGGGTCACCAATATTTCAACTATAGCATGCAGGTGTCCTGAAAACTAGTACAGTGCCCAGTCTATTGTAAGTCTTGAGGGTGAAAAGGCATTGTGATGATATGCCCCAAATTTTCAGAGAATTTCCCATTTTAAGCTTTTTCCTTTGTTAAATCCCATGTCAAATGAGAGCCCATTATCTTCCCATGTGTTAGATGACATGCCAAATTACTCCATAGCCTAATCTCCAAAATGGAGGTAGTTCAAGTAGCACACATGCTTAATCATTTATCAATCTCATGAACACTAAGAAGAATAAACCAAAAAGTGAACTTAAGGCAGATAGGAAGGTATGTAGCAAAGAATGAGGTCCCAAAGTGTAGCAGACATTGTGATTAGTGTCTTATTACCAGCCAGACAACTTCATCCAGCAGGTATTACCACGCTCAGAGAAACTGAGAAAACTTTCTTAAATCTCTCGGCTAATATGTGCACTGTGAATCTGGGTCTCGCTGACCCCAAACTTTGTTATTCCATTTCAAACAGTGCTTCAGACTTTGCTTCAATGGCTTCATAGTGCAGAAAAAGATACCAATATGTTCTTAACTGAAAGTAAATTGCTCTAAAATTAGTTTGATTGTTGGAAAAATCAATTCAACTGTTGGCAAATCTAGATGGTTTTCTAAATAAGAACTGTAAGTCTTAGTACAACAGCACTGCTGTGATAGTTCTCTGGCGGTACAATGTTTGGATGTAAAGATAAATATGTTTCAGGTTCCTTTTTCTATTGTTAATATATAAAAGTTAGATTTCCATAGGTAGGTTAAAATACCAGAATTACAAAATATCAATCTCTCAGCGATGAGCAATCCAGAGTAGTACATGGACTTCTACCATAAATAGGTAAATTATGCAACTTGAACTTGCTTTTGCCTACTACATCACATGAGCATCAGTTATACATTGTATTTATTTTATAAACTTCATTAATAATGATAGCTAAAGTGCATTTAGCATGATGGATATAGCAATTGTACTAGGAACTTTACATACATTTTATCATTGAGTCCTTACAACACCTGGATGAGATAAATGTGGAAATTGGTCCTATAATTCAGATGGGAAAACTAAGTCTCAGAGGTATGATATAACTTGATGGGTTATATAACTTGTACCTGGCTTTGGGCTTGGCTGTCTGACCCAAGACCTTGTGCCCTTAATGACACACTCTCATGAGCACTAACAATGTACAAATACACTTGCTGGATGCTTGGTGGCATACAAAAATGAGTGTTGATGATATGAAAACAACATATTCTGCAATGAAGTCACTCTGCAAAAGCAATCGTGTCTATTTCTGAAATGATTTTGACTACAAAGTTCTATCCATGTTGACAGTTGTATTGATTATAAAGAAATTTATTTATCTATATTAAATCAACAGTGAAATTATCTTACAGTGCTACTCCTTATAAATAAGTAAATCATAAATTTGGCTTTATAATGTGATGAGGAAATACTGTTACAGGTTGAATTGTGTCTCTCCAAAATTTATATGTTGAAGTCCAATTCCTTAGAATGTAACTGTGTTTAGGGACAGTGCTTTAAAGAGGTAATTAAGTTATGTTAAGTTCATTAGCATGGGCTCTGATCTAATATGACTTGTTCCTTATTAGCAGAGAAAATTAGGACATAGATAGATACAGAGGGAGGACCATGTGAAAACACAGGGAGAAGACAGGTGAGGAAAGAAGCCTCCAAGGAAAACAACCCTGCCTACAGACTTCTTGCCTCCAGAATTGTGAGAAAATACATTTCTATTGTTTAAGCCACCCAGTCTGTGGTATTTTGTTACGGCATCCATAGAAGACTAATACAATTACTATGGAATACTATCTATATTGAGTTTAACAGTCAAGTTAAAAGAAGACTAGACTGAAAAGTAGTCCTTTTGACAAGCAAATTTTATAAGAAAACTCTCGATGCTTTTCTGCATAAAATCCCTATTTTAAAAAAGGGAAACCATCCACTTAAGCTGGTACTCTTTTTACTTACAGGAATGGTTCTGAAACTTGGCTGAACACTGGAATCTCTGCGGAATTTTAAATAAAATATCAGTGTTTGAGCTCCACATCAGACATTTTAATTTAATTGATCTGGGTGGGGCCTGCACACCAAGATTTTAAAATTTCCCCAAGTGCCTCTCAAACCTCTACATTAGAACTTATGATTGAAAACTGCGGTTCACTTCGTAGACTTGAAGAACTTCATATCAGTTATATCCACAAGATGGCGTATTATTGCATTTGAAAGAATTAAAATTGAGCAATGTTTCCAAAATGCAACTCTATACCATTGCATGTAGAATAAATTGCATTTAGTTTGAAATTACACCAGATGGAAAAAATGATAAAATGAATCACAACCTTCGGAAAAGACCTGGGGTTTGCTCTTATGTTACTAATTCTGTCTTCATCAAGAGGTTCAATCTGGGCCACAATGAAAATGCTCTTGGCTCTCAAGCCTTTTACCCACTATTATCTATTACCCTTTAGCAGAACTGTGGTCTCCTCCTTATCTCCTCCACAGCCCTTCAAAATCCTTTTGAACCCTTTGACAGTAGGGTAATAAGACAGATGTTTCCTATTATAAACAACATAGACTCTTGATTCAACCACACATATATTCAGTTCGCTGTGTTTTACAGATGGACATACATATATACTGAGCAATGTAGGCATTGCTCAAATGCACAGATGTAACTGTTGATAAGAGAGATATCAAACTCTTTTTAAATTTGGGAAATTGGGCCAACATCCCAGAAAAGACTTAGCAAATCTGTAATTGCTTAACAACAACACCAACAAAAGTAAACAGCGTCTAACCATTGGAGAAGATAATCTATACCTTAACGGTTGCTTTAAAAACTCTCCTCTTGTTTTCTGTTGAATGGCCATAAGGGTGAGGGGCAGGTAGAAAAGCCAGAAGAGTTTTAAATGCAAACATCTACCAAGGGAACCATTCCTTAACCACCCCCTGAGCCCCTGCCAGCATCCTGATATTTCTGCTACCAAATCTCTGACTAGTTATATAAAGGTTTTTGTTTCCAAGGAAACCACTGACATCTATGGAATTTAATGAACATAAAAAAGGAACTATGCCATATAATTTACATCTAAAGATAAATGTGAATAGCTGTCAAAACCATCGCACACAAACACACATACACACACACTGATCATTCTGTAAATTTTCAGCCCTATTTTGCTCCGTTTAGTAAAGATGTAAATAAACACACATTTATAGAAACAGAATGACAAAACAAAAAAACAAATCAAAATACTATTGAGGCATGTTAGGCAAATTAAGAAATAGTTGGAGCCAAGAATACGGGTCAAAGGTTGATCTCCTAAGCAATCATGTGAAAAAGGGAGAAACGTTTATTTTGTTGTATAAAGAGTTTTCTTCCTCTTTCCTTAACCTCAAATGTCTACATCAAGTTTTACGACTGTGGCTTCACACAATGGTGAGATCAGTACAAAGTCAGGGAAATGGCTTATTATCAGCAAAAGGGGACAAGGAATAAAGTGCTCATTTCAACCCCAGGCCTCATGGATGATTCATTGAAACCACTGTTGTATAACATCCAAATAACAGCTCATTATGAGATTTATATATTGGCATCCAGATTCTATGATGAGCTATTTGAGATTTGACAACCCTTAAATAAATAGCCTATTCTGAATATTAGCAGGAAATGCTCCTGACATAAGGAAAAAAAAATAAAGCATATGGAAAATGGTATTGTCAGTAAAATTACAAATGTGCAAAAGTTTCATCTCAGTAGGAAAAAAAAAAAGACTAGAAGGAAATTTACCATTTGACCCGAATTCATCATTCAGCTCCTTCCTTCTTAAAATATTGTTAAGGTGTACAGAATATGCTCTCTAGTAGTTCTTCTCCCTCCTCACTGACTGCTCCTTCTCAGTCTCTCTTTTTTGTTTAATTGTGGTAAAATATACATAAGATTTTCCATTGTTAAGTTGACAATTCAGTGGCAATTAGTAGATTCACATTGTTGTACAACTGTCACGACCATCCATCTCTAAACTTACTCATTTTCTAAAATTGAGATCTGGACCCATTAAACTCCCCCATGTCCCCAACCCCAGCACTGGGTCCATTCTACTTTCTATCTCTATGAATTGACTACTAGAGGTACAAGCAAGTCTTGTTTTCTTGCATTTTGTTTTACTGTACTTTGTAGATACTGTATTTTTTACAGATTGAAGGGTTGTGGCAATCCTGTGTTGAACAAGTCTATTGAGACCATTTTCCCAGCAGCATCTGCTTACTTTGTGACTCCGGGTCACATTTTGGTAATTCTCATAATAGTTCAAATGTTTTCATTATTATTTTATCTGTTATGGTGATCTGTGGCCAATGGTCTTTTATGTCACTATTGTAATTGTTTGGGGGGCATCATGAACCATGTTTATATGAGATGGTGCTTAGTTGATAAATGTGTGTATTCTGACTGCTCCACTGACCAACCCTTTCCCTGTCTCTCTCCCTTTCCTCAGGCCTTAATCCTGCAGACACAACAATATTGAAATTAGGTCAATTAATAACACTATAACAGTCCCTAAGTCTTTAAGTGAAAGAAAGAGATGCACATCTCTTACTTTAAATCAAAACTAGAAAGGGTTAGCTTAGTGAGAAAAGCAGTTTGAAAGCTGAGGTAGAGCCAGGCTCGGTGGCTCAGCCTGTAATCCCGCGCCTTTGGGAGGCTGAGGTGAGTGGATTTCCTGAGCCTGCGGGTTCGAGACCTGCCTGGGCAACTTGGCGAGACCTCATCTCTACAATAAATCAAAAATTAGCCGGGTGTGGTAGCGCGTGCCTGTAGTTCCAGCTACTTGGAAGGCTGAGGCGGAAGGATCGCCAGAGCCCAGCAGGTCGAGGCTGCGGTGGC